>LGSN01001064.1:0-13379 GCA_001314375.1 Phytophthora podocarpi | reverse complement strand
ATCCAGTCGGGAGTGCCTAAGATGATTTATCTCTGTCATCCATTGACGCACTGATGCTCCATGATACGCTTCGTGCCACTGTCAGTATTCGAAACCGCTCGACTCTTCCCAGCCTCAGAGTCTGAGCTGAGCCAACTCAGGGTAGGTCTGAGTTGAAGTCTCAGACTCTCAACTCAGCCTCCTCAACTCAGATATCACAGTCACTTGAGTTCAGTATGGAGTCAGTTCCATCTGGGTTGTTGCAGCGACGTGAGGTTCCAAAGCTGTCCAACTGTCATCCATCACAGACAGGTCGATGGTCAATCGTAGGCAACTGACCGACGGGTTTGCCAGATTTTCTTCTGTGAACCGCGTCACAACACTGAGAACTTGTGTACAAGCAGATATTTGATTATGCGTAGGTTTGGCTAATAATGCATATATGGTGTCGAGGTTCTTTTCAGCGTGGATGGGCTACAAGCAAATGGCCACGAAAATGGGAGATTCAACTGTCGGCAAATTGATTAATGGATTCACCGGACGCTAGTTGGCTGGAATACGCTGGCCACTCTCCTGTGATCAAGTGACAATTGAAGTCATGTCAGTGAAGTGAGACTCAACGTGGGACACACCAAGCTGAAACCATTGGACGAAGATCCAGGAGAGAGCCGTACTTACCTGAGCAGTCGACCTTTGAAGAGTCGCGCGACCTTTCGAGTTGTCGTAGATTGTATAGATAGATCCATAACGGATCCGTTTACACTAGATTTTTTGTATAGGGTTACAGGAAAACATACGAAACATTAACGCCCTTCGGGCAAACAATCAGAGCAGAATTTTCCCCAGCTACGAAGAATGAAGTCCGGTCCTTTGGTAAGTAGACTCAGGCGCCTGGTCAATCCTGCCGGTGGACGCTATGGTTAAGATTCCCTAAGCGTTCATCCATCTGGTAGCGCCAAGATACTAGTGTGTATGCCAAGTGTATAGCGAGGGATCGCTGTGTTTTTAGGAGTGCTAAGATGAGCCTCCACCATATCCACCACCGGATTCAAGCTCTGCTACCCTCACTACGGTCGAGAAATCCTGTACTCTTTATTCTGAGGGACTGTGAGGTTGAGAGAGAGAGAGAGAGAGAGTACGCTAGCCTTTGCTCGTGGCTAGTGGTGCTGAGGGATTGGTTGTCCTACCGAGAAGTCACGACGTATAGGGTCTACATCAACCCGGTGCTAGGGCAGAGTCTGGGTCTTCATATTCTAGTCGCCCGAATATCACCGAGCCATCACGGGCTGGGCGTGGGAGTGCATTAGATAAAAACTGGCGTGTTCCTACACGACAACTGGTGCCGCGACCCGGGATTGGTGCGTCCTTCTGTGTCTTGTGGTTACTTTGTAGGCAGCCAACCAAAGAGCAAACAAGTGACGAAGGTGGTGAAAGTATCAGAGTCGGATGGAAGGACGACGTGTTGCATATTCCCGCTTGGCTTCGCCACTGCTGACGAGTGAAGCGCCTTCACAGCAGTTGACAGACACCGCGATGCTAGACCACAACGCTCTGGTACTCTTACTTGTATGTACATGACACTAGACTTTGCTACTCTACTGCATGCAGCGTCTTTTAGCTGTAGGATGTGTTCTGGGAGTCGTTGTTGCCTGTGTGAGCCTCGCTAGTGCCGGTCGCGCTCATGTTGTTGCTGTCGTAGTGCATAATATACAATATCATTGTCGTAGGAGGAGTCCTGTTCGGTTTCAATATGTACACGGACCAAAGCTTGCCCTAACGCTTTGGTTAACAGCGGATTCATTTCGTTGACTCTGTGTATGGATCGCAAAGAAATAGCGGCACGAATTTATGCGACGACTTTTTCCCCCGTTTTGATCCGATTTTCGTACCTTCAGCTTAAGCACTTTATTGGCACCGTCAACTGTCAAAGAAGGCCAAACGCAATTGGAGAAAGCTCAGAGATGCTTTTAGCAAGTACTACGGCTCTCAGTTCAACGAGTCGGCGAAAAATGGCTACTACACAGCCAGCCGATCGGACAAGGGGCACATACCTCAATCGATTGAACGGCTATGCACGCAACGTTGGAGTGCGCTTCGAGTATGGAGGCAAGGTGGCGAAGGTCCACGTCAAGTGGTTCCTGAAGACGTGCGGTGATCGCAGTCTGAAGAAACGACTGTGTCACATGCCGGTGATAGACATCCATGTGCTTGAAGGGATGATCAACGACATTCTGAAGACGGAAGACCGCGAAACAGCTTACGAGAACTTGCGTCACTTGCAACGGAGTCGCGAGCAACCTTGCAGATGAGATGACAAGCGCAACGATAATTCGCGCGGCCGATTCGACCGTGACCAGCGTGATCGAGATTATGACCACCGTCGTGATGACGCTCGCAATGGACCAAGGGTTACACTGGCAGATGCCACATTGACCGGCATAATCGCTGGATTGCAAGGATGTGATTCTAGAAAGACGCACACCGAGCGCTCAATGCCTCACCAACGTGATTTTAGCGATGGTGAAGACGAGTACGATGCCGACCGATATCCGATGAAGACCGCAGTGACAACTATGAGTCAGACTACAGCGAGCGACATCTCACAGCAGCCAACGAGAACGATAGACGTACAGCGACCGACGAGACATACGAGGGATCCGACAACTGCCCATCTAGGGGTGGCAATGCCGGGCGAAATTCCGACCGCGACAACCGATACTCTGGTCGTGATGGACGCGGCGGACGTTGGCCGTATGGCCCATGCGCTGCGTGCGGATGCTTCAACCACTCGGCTCATTACTGTTTCGAGTGTTGCAAGATGTGCAAGCAAGTGCATGGCGCAGGCAAGTGTGAAGTCTTTCAAGAATTCGCAAACCTCGTAGATCCAAGGTCGACAAGAAGGATCTTTCGCCCGAACTCCTTAATATCGTGTTCAACAACGGATATTTAAACTAGGCAGCCTGCCAACTGAAACTGGGTTGGTCCCTAACGGACTGCCACAATTAGCCGAACTTGCGGTCAAAGCAGAGTGTATGTATGTTTTCGTGGATAAGTGCGAATGGTCGGACAATTAGAACGATGAAGACGAAGAGAGTGAGATTACTTGAAAAGGAGAGAGGCGAAAGCCTCGCTGGAGGTGAAATTAGGGATTGGAGAGGTGGAGAATCGAGTGAATACGCTACCGAGGGATTGATCTCGAGTATAGAGCGGGAAGAGAGAACGCCGCGAGGTCTCGCCCAAGTAGTGAGACTTTGCCTGGAGAGCGACTAGGATGGCGGTCGTCCTGGAAGTACGACCGACGAGTGCGGGCGAGAGCTCTTGTCGAAGGAGCAGTGAATGACGTGAAAACGAGGATTCTCTTGAATACTGGAGCAAATGGCAGCGTCATTTCGACAAAGTTGGCAAAGCTCCGACTTCAAGACGCGCCTGGCCACGGCGGTGCATGGAAGTGCAAGGCTTTACCAAGGGTAAATTGATAACATCTCGTCGAGCGCTCGTAAAGATTACCTCGGCTGGGAACAGGTATATGAGTCCGAGATGTGGGTCCTGGATCACAGTGCTGCTGTCGATGTTGTGCTGGGCGCGGGTTTTATGATGCCAGTCGGTGTTTGGCTGGATTTATTCCGTGCCTCAGCGCAGTTTCCAGACAAGTGAAGGTCCCGCTTATCAATATTCAGAACATGATTGACGACAAAGGGTAGGATAACCACGTCTTTGGTGGCCCTACCGAAGTTTGTACATACCCAGTAGGAATGGAAGGACTTTCGGTTGCAGAAGAACCAACCATCACCGGACACAAACGTCGTGTGGATCCGGCGTACGGAAACGTTGCTGTCAACATTGACGAAATCTTGGCGTGGGCAACGTGACCGAGTACACCTGACAACGTCACGGAGAAGCCGGTCAGTTGCCCAGTACACCTACCGATCGTACTATGGATGCCAATTGACGACTTACCAAGAGACGTCTGATATGCCCAGCTAGACTCCAAGACGTATCACGAGTGGCAGGTGCTGCCCTACGCTGAGGTTCGAGACAAGACTCTGTTCAAGAAGAAATGTGAACTCTACGAGCAATGGCTAGCTGTCCAGCCACCAATAGTTGATCGCCAGCCTTATACGCCACCAGACAGTCTTCCCGTATGCGATACCGACATCTCGGGACGGAATGGTGCCCGACTGACATGCGCAGAACAATGGGAAAGGTTGCTCGAAGAACGAGATCGGCGAGAGTTGGTAGCAGTTGCTGATGGCTCGCCAGTGGGAGATGATCAAGCAACGACATTGCCCGAACCTGGGGTGACAATGGCTAGGTGTGTCAAAGACTCGACAGGGGTGACCACTACACCGACTGGCGATAACTGGCAAGTCGAAGAACAACCTAGCGCAAGTGGTGGTGACAGCAGCGATAACTCAATCGCAGATTCTGACACTGCAACATCGGTGTCTGCTGGATCGGACATAGATCACAAAGTATCAGTCGCAACACTGGGAGCGATTTGCATGTCCATAGTCTGAGTGTTAAACACCGAAGGTAATGTGTCGTCTGTCGAAGAAGAGAAGATCTCGTTCGAGCAGTTTGGCAAGGGTTGGACGTGAAGACTATGCTCACGGGCTTGCGATTTCCCCCGACTTGATCGAAGCCTCGGTGACGATCCTAGCTATTCGGCATCGAATGTATGCAAATACGGAGCTCGACAGTGGTCAACAGGAACTCTCATCGATGTGTTGAAGGAATATGAGCAGATTATGATATGAAGTGGAAACGCACTGCCACCGCCAGCTTACGGAGTTGTGTGTGACATCGACGTTCAGGGCACGACCCCATTAAGCAGCGTGCCCGTAGAATACCGCTACGACATCTGCAGAAGCTCTACGAGCTCCTGAAAGGACTACTCAAGGAAGGCTTGATAGCGTTCTCCGACAGCTCATGGACATCGCCGATTGTGATTGTGCTGAAAAAGAAAGGCCTAGACATCAAGCTGTGCATTGATTACAAGATGGTGAATGCGGTCACTGCAATCACGGAATATGCGATGGCACTGGTCGATAACTTGCTCACCGACTCGGAGATTTATCTGTGGTTCTGCTCACTGGATGCAGCAAGCGGCTGCTGGGCAATAATGATGACCTTACGGGCGTGCAAGATTTCAGCGTTTGTCTGCGCATTGAGACACTTTGAGTGGCTTCGAATGCCATTTGGTCTCAAGAATGCGCCAATAATTTACCAACGTATGATTGACAACGCGCTTTGGGGTACGTTCAACCGAAGGGCGGCTGGCGACAGTTCCCAGAACACATGGAATCGGCTAAGACCAGGCTCAACGTCTCCGTCATGATACGACCGAGAACTCAAGGCGCATGCCACAGGCGTCAACACATGTTCGGACCAAGTTGGATGCTGACCGCGATGTCTCAGAGAAGGTGCACCCTATTCTACGACTAGTGAATAGTTCCATGGCCCATATGTTTTCAACCGGAGAAGCGGATGAGAGATCATTGGTACCGGTGTTCAAGCGGCGATCGTTTGTCGATGACAACTGTTTTGGTGGCGAGTCATTCGAGGAGTGTCTGAACATCTTGAACAGATTGCTGAGCTGGTTTGAAGAGTGCGGATCAGTGTGAGCTTCACCAAGAGCATAGTTGTCCACGAAGGTGGACTTCCTATCACACGAAGTCTCTCTAGATGGGATCATCGCCAACAAGAAGAAGCTGACAGCAATTAACGAGATTTCGTTCCCAAAAACGAAGAAGGGAATGCAGTCCTTCCTTGGAGCGTTAAACTACTACAGCCGATGCACCCAGGACTTTGCTGTTTATGGTGCAGCGCTGTCCTGACTAAAAGAGGAAGACGCTGAGGAAAGAGCACGACCGAAAGTTACATCCAGTTCGATTCTGTGGAGGTGAACTCAAGGACGCGGAGCAAAACTACCATCCTGCTGAAAAGGAGGTGCTAGCGTTATTACTACTGCTGAAGGTATGCTATACACAGCACGCGGGACGGATATTGCACGGTTTTCGACACTTGGATGGGTACACAAGTCCAAGTCTTTGTTCGGCAGAGCTGTATAGTTTGCAGTACTGTTGTCAGCATGGCATCTGAAGATACAACACGTCAAGGAGAAGGACAGTGTTTTCGCCCAGATCCTACAGTCAGCGATAACAAACTTCGCTGACCTTGAGGATTTGTTGTCTCTAGTGGTACCAACGACCAAAGACTGGCCGACAACTCGTCTGGATCCTAACCTGCTCTATGCACGGCTGTCGCGCGACTACCAAGGCCTCGTGTATGCAGCGATACCGAGGAGCTCAGTACGGGTTAGGCGTAGTCAATCCATACATCTTGGATTTCATACCTCTTTGGTCATTTTCCCATTGTAGATCCTTGAAGCAACATATCAATGGATACCGAGTCTTCAACTCATGTCATTGAAATCGAAGTGCTGTAATCAAGAATAACTCGATTGACACTGGTAGCGGATAGCCTCGTAGAAAACCATCGCTCTTGTAAAAAAACCGGGGCCAAAGCGACGCTGTAATACAACACATTCAAGTAATTCTAGAGATTGCTGTGATGCCAAGTAATTGGATGAGTGAACATGAGTTCTCATTGAGATCCTGTGAATTCGTGCATATCCAAGTGCTAGTGTTTGTAAGCACTCTGACTAGCTGGCTACCAGAGATGATTGGCTGACACGAGCTCATACATCGCCACTAACCACCTCAACTCACCGCTAGCCTTTTAAGACGATGATGGAGCAAACAGGACCGACGAAGTGGAGAACGCGAGTAACGAAGACACGGTAGCTGTCATTTAGAATTGTAGCTCTCTGATTGAATGACAAATTCAATCAGTATTAATAACACGTTTGCAAACATCACGTACAGTTAGTTAGTGTGTAGTCCGAATCACAAACATGTGTGCGGAGTACACTAATCGGACGCAAGTGTGTACCTCGACGACTACACCTTTTACCAGGCAAGTGCAAGCTGCTACTTTCTCGAACTCAATGAGCCGTTGATGACGATACGATGCAGCAACAAATATTTCATAACCAGCATCTTCGCATTCATAAAGAAATTTGTTTCGAATTGAACTATAATTATACTGCTTCGCAAAACGAGTGCAACTTCTGGAACGTGTGCATGTCGAGAACATGTTTTTGGTCGAAGCGTTATGAAAAAAAAATCTCCACGATGTCAACTACAATTGATCACACTAACAAGGACAGAAGTAACCAGCATAATGGCTCGTTTAGAACGACTTAAAAAGCAAGTGACCAAGGCTCAGGTACATGGGCATGCAAAGCTGTTCGGTAAACCGCACTTGGGGGGAATGAACAACGTGAGCGCAACAATCGCGTGAGTGCAACAAATATATTCGCGACAGGGTCGATGGCTTTTCTTATTGTTGATATTATTAATACCGACAATCATTTAGTCCACGTTATATTGCGCGTTCTACTCGAAGTTTCCTCGCACGGTTTATTGAATGAACAAATCGCCCAATCGGCTAAATCACTTTAATTGACTATGAACACTTTACAAGTACGGATTCGGACTTAAGTGAAATGCCAAGAAATATTGTTTTGTTGTCGTAAATGACTTGAGAATTGTATTGGGGCCGTCCGGTCAATTGACTAACATCGGCAAATTTAGACGGAATTGACAATACACAGCAGATCGTCTCCGTTGTTTACTCTGCCTAAAAAGGCCATGCCTTGGCTAGTTTTGGCTCAAAGTTGCCATCGTTCATCGGCACGTTCGCATCGCCCCAAAGCACCGCATTTAGTGCCCGGCGGGCATTCTCCGAAAGTTGATCCCACTTGATAAGGTCTTGAACATCACCTCCCTCCGAAATAGAGTCCAGAGCATGGTTAATCGGCCAGTGACTCTCGTAGTTGAGCTTGGCACTCGTACCGTCAATTATGTCGGCATTCGGAGGGCGGTACTTTGAGTATCCGCTGTGCGCGGAAGGCGTGACGGCCAGGATCTTGGGGTTTTCCACGTCGGGGTTATTAATCCACACGATAACGTGTTCCCAGTCATGGCGATGGCCTAAACCTGTCGATGGCGAGTCTTTCAGGAAGTACCACGAGTACATGATGGCCCAGACATCCTGATACCAACCCGAACGGCAGTAGACTTGTGAATCCCACCCAGATCCCTTGCAACCAGCGCTGGGTGCTCCCTTCGTCTTCAGGCCACCGCTGGTCTCGCCATGCCAGCTAACAGCAGGATATGGATGACACCCGTTCGTGATGTGAATCTGCGGTTTGAACTTAACCCCAGCTTTCTCAGAGATCGTAACGGGCTCAGGCTGTTTAAAGGGCTGGACTTGGTCATGGTCGATTGTGATTGTAACCCACGGCGCCGCCGCTGTCGGAGCTGGTGTCGGAGCTGGTGTCGGTGCCGGCGTCGGTGCCAGCGTCGCGTTGGCGTTGGTAAATACGTGGGTTCTGGTGTCGGCGGCTCCGTCGCTCTTGGGTCCTGCCTCGCCGGGGACACCGTCGTATTCGGAGTAGCCATGGGGGATGTGGTGCGCAACGCATCCGCGATGTTTAAGTATATTTGCGGTGGTGTTGATGTTGGGGTGTCATCACTGTCTTAAGTTTTGGGAGGCTTGGGAAGCATCTTGGGCCTGAGCCGAAGCCAGTACAGCCAGACTGGTGGACAGGACGGTGTAAACCTTCATTGCGGAACTGGAAGCTCTTGGTTTGTGTCTGAGAGGGGGGATTGCAGAATGGTAAAGAGCCTTGGGTCCTTACGAAGACTAACCCTTCGACTCTAGCAAAGAGACAGCTCGCACCGATCGCGCAGTTATCTTGCTGCTCGCAGAGCCATGCGACGCGGCGTGTGTGTTGGTTCAACACTGGTGAATAGACCAATTCGCAGGACCTCTCCCTCCACGTTTATGGGCAATTCGCTCACTCAAGAAACAGTACCAGATTGTGAAAATTGGGCTGTCGAACTCGTACATGTTTTATACAAGCTCACATGCCACCACAAACATCAGCATGCTGCTTGCGGCAAATACTGTCACGAGACTGCAAAGGTCTACACCGTGCATTCCATGTATTCAAGCCGAGTTTACTAAATATATTATCAATAGCACCAAGGTATTGATAGCATCATGGTTGATCACCAACGATAACGATTGTTTCCCGATGAAGATAGGATGGGTGCCAAATGCCAAGAACACCCCCTCCGCTCCCGATTACTTCAATCGTATTGGAGCGCCGAATTGCGGGATCTAAAAGCAGAGATCATTGTCCAGCCAAGATCTCCAGTACATGTATTGCGCGTTCTAGTCGAAGTTTCCGAATGGGATTCAGCCAATCAATCCAGCGAAACCGCTCAAAATATCGTCCAAATCGTAGTTGAATTGACTAAGAGCGCTTTATAAGTACGAAAACGGACCTAAGTGAATCTTCAATAGCGTATGTTTTTGCATCGGTGGATTGGAACGGTGTTACTACGACATAATTTCGACAAGACGACAGCTCTTGCTGCAACATACCAGGCTTGAGCACCATGACAAACAACCTAAGGAACAACCTAAGCACGAGGACTGGAGGTTGGCGGTAATCTATTCGATTTTAATTACGGAAACCGTGAAAGTTACCGAGGCTCTTGGCGAAAATCACAGTAAGCTTAGGGTGTCTAGCACTTTCAAAACGGCTGTTTGTGCGAAGTGAGGATGAACGAAGACGACGATAGCCCTATGAGTACTCCCGTCGGCGCCGGTGTCGGTCAACTGTCGCCTTCTGCTCGATCATCCACGAGTGACGAGAACCTAAGCCTCTCTCGAGCCCACAAGATGAGGGTCTGCAAGCAACTATTGCGGTCTCGGCTTCAGCACATCGAAGTCATGGAAGCGAAGCTGGAGAGAATGTCGAAGTACTCACTAAACTTCTGAATGCAAACGACGAGCTGGCCATGATGCTCGCCCGCGATAAGGAAGGAGCAATTCGCTTGGCTGCTGTCGTGGGGGCCCTAATCCACGGAGGCAGCTACGTTACGTCTTTCTCTGTGGTGCTGAAATAATGCTGCGACGTCCTGCTAAAACACCATTAGGTCAATTGAATGCTGCGATGTGTAGAGGACGAGGAGAGATAGTCACTTTGAAATCAAATGAGGTTATAAACGAAAGCCTCCTCGTGTTATGTCTTAATAGTTGCAAGGAGCCCTAAGTCGGTTGCCTCTACATCCGCTGCAATTCTGTTTGCTATAGTACTAATCTCTGGTTGCATAACTATCATCCACATGATCCTGAGTTGCATAATGGCGACATCATCTTCCGCAACAGTGACCTTCGTAAAACGAAAGTTGTCCTTCAGTATTGAGTACACTTGGCTATAACCAACACGCCGCACGAAACTCCGTCGGATTGTTTAGACCCGTTGAGCCATACACCACTCTCTTGTACAGGATATTCATCGTATGGCATCGTCAGAGTATGCCAATTCTTCAAAAATTCAGCCACGGTGTCCTCGTAGGTCGATTCCATTGTGGCCTGGTAAGCCGGGCTGCACAACGGCTCGTAGTAGTACAGCGTGATTGATGGAACATTCTTCTGGTACGCAACGTCGACAATAATAACACCCTAATGTATGTTGCTGAGGTGAACAGGCAACACAACAAAGTGCGTGCTCGAAATCCAGTTAGGAGGTGATTTCGGGTAACCCCTGGTCGGTGCGAACAAGTTCAATGCATAGCAATCCCCTAATGCGTTGCAGATGCATCGGATACTGAAGTCAATAATGACGTCACTTAGCATTCGGTCACGAGCGAGCATTCTAACCATCATATTCACCGCGACATTGCCTTCCCCGCACGTTAATCGGAACGTTGAGCTCAAGTAAGCCCTTCAAGTCTATCAACAACGCCGTTTGCTAATTCCTGGTGTTTCTCTCCCTGGCATTTGATCGTCAGAATCAGTCTCTTCATCAAACAGCTCGGGCGATGCAGAGATATCTTCCCATTTGGTCGACTGCAGCCAATTCATGTCCTCCACCCACGCAGCGCACTTCTTACGGATGTTGTAGAATTCCACCAACCTATAAACACCACCGCTGAATATCCACGCAACCGAGTGGAAAGTATTTAACAACATAACAAGCAACATAATGACGAAGCAACATAGCAAGAATATAGAGAGAGCAACATAACTCAGCTCACAAACCTTGTGAACTGTGGCGCTCCACCCGGAAAGAAAGCGATGATCGCTTCAGTGGTTCCTACCGGGTACTCAGAGTTGAAGACTGGTTGAATTAGTTGGACTTTGGGCGTTTGGCACTGTCAGCTTTGACGATGGAGCTTAACTTGATGACAACATTATCAGGGATCACGAAATTGTAGTCGTAGTCGTCGGCATGCACGTATTCGTGTTGACTATGCGCAACACGCGCGCTCATGAAGTTGTCATCCAAGATAGTGGAGTAGTTCGCCAATATTTCGCTCACATGATACCGGTCAATGGTATTTTTTGCCCACAGTAACACGTGAGACAGTGAAGGCACACTTTTGTCTGGTAGTATAATGGCGGCTAGCTTTGAGATTTCGCAGATTTCTCCAGTCTGGTTTGCTTCAACTTCTTCCGCTGGTTGCGCCGAGGTTTAGGCTGAGTAATGCGGAGAACGTCAAGGGCGCCGCCTTTTCCATCAGCTTTCGTTCCATTCTTGTTCACGGCTACACGGATGGCAGCTTCTGTAGGATATTGTTGTTTGCTTTGGGCACCACCGCTTTTGTTTTGAGTCGGTCTGCCGTTCGCTCCGCTCTTTTAATCGGGCATTCAATCGAGCTGGGGGCCTTGCTGTTGCCGCCTACACCAATGGTTGGTGGTGCATTTTCCTCCACTTTTGTGCCACCGTTATCACTGAAGTCCATCGCTGCGGAAAATTCGCCAGTGACTGTCGGCCCAAGTTCAATTTGCTCCATTTGGTGGATAAAGTTTATAGTATCGCTCAGATCAGCAGGCTCTATTTCCGATGGTGTGTCTGAAGCGTTTGATATTCCGTCTTCATCAGGTGTGTGGTCGTGTCTGATGTATATGCCCCGACTGCATCGACCTCTTTCAGCCCGTTGTGAACTATTTCTTTCCAGGCCGTTAACGCTTTGCAGACCGCGGGGCTTGACAGCCCCGCCAGATGCCTTATAACAGGCTCGAATACCGCTTTAACATAGCAGTACTTATCTTCCGACGACAGCACAACCACGTTGGCGCGTTCACGACGTTTCATCTTAACGTAGATGACACGACGCTTAGGCTGGCGATGCTGCCCGACTTTCTTGACGTCATTCGATCGATTTTTGTCTTGTGTTGCCTGCTGTGGTGCTTCGGCTCTCCGACTGCATCTGCGCTCTGCGTCAAACCGTCGTGCACGAACTCCTCGCTGGCTATTTTCATGGTGGCTTGGACAGTCCGAAGTGATGCTACTCCATTTCCAAACTCCTTCACCAACGTCGACATTGCCACCATATCCCAACGCTGATAAATGGTAGACGCCGGAAGGTTTTCGAACCGATGGACACGCTCAGCTATGTACATCAAATGCTTACATGGTAGGTCGTTGCTGCAGTAAACACGGCATGTACAGGCCCACTCGAAGTCATTTCACTGATACATGCCCCCCTGGGTAGTCACTTCCCATTCACCAACACCAGAACCTTTCTTGGTGCATACAGTGTACCATGAAGAAGTCCCACTGGGAGCGTACTTTTGCGAGCGCATCATCACTTAGATGTTTGGAAACCAAAGTCAAAACTCAGGCACGGCGTCTGCAGGTCGAGACGTTGTTGAATGCTTTCGCATGACGGAAAGTAAATGTCGGACAATGGTTGCTTGGTGTGCTAGCAGTGATGTCAAGGCGTGGCTTTTTGCCGAGAAGTAGCTTCAACTGATCCTAATTAGATTCAATCCGGTTGGTGGTGGTATTACCAGCACAGAAGTATTTGCCTCTGACGTGGCTCGCCCACATCGTGACACACGTGCTCCAATTCGCCATGAAATATTCGAGCAGGCAAGGACACTCCTTCTCACAGTTCTTCGTGAATATGGCCAGCTCCGAATCAAATTTCCTCTGTGTATTACTGCTACATAGTAAGCAACACAATCGACAGCGCAACCAGTCACCCAGTAAGCAACATAATCAGCAACACAATCAGCAACCCAGTAACTCCTTACCAGTAGATAAGTTTTGCAAACGCAGCTTCCATCACGTCTCGCTGCGTCTTTTTCAGGTTGTATTTCGGTCTTCTGCAAACCTTGCGCCAGTACGTAAGCGCATGGAACCGGCAAATGAGTACTTTCGCACCCGGGAACGCATTTTCCAGCACCCGCCATTCCACAAAGTCCTTGTCGATAATAATTGTCCGTACAGCACCCCACGACGGATTATG
>LGSN01001063.1:0-13390 GCA_001314375.1 Phytophthora podocarpi | reverse complement strand
GAGAGTCTCAGACTCTCAACTCAGCCTCCTCAACTCAGACTTCCCAATCACTTGAGTCCACTATCGAGCCAGTTTCAACTGGGTTGTTGCAGCGACGTGAGGTTCCAAAGCTGTCCAACAGTCATCCATCACAGGCGGGTCGATGGTCAATCGTAGGCAGCTGACCGACGGGTTCGCTAGATTTTCTTCTATGAACCTCGTCACACAAGTATCAAATAAGCTCCATCCCCAACAAGCCAGCATGCATCGCATCGTTGACACCCAACTTGCCCGCCAAATGAAAGTCAACGCAAGCAAGTGACAGTCTCTTATATCCTTGACCCCCCCCCCCCCCCCCCCCCCTGAAAGTGTTCACCCATCACAAGAAGAAAGCGAAGCATTTATTCATAACTGAACTAGTTCGGTCCGATTTAATGTTTCGAGAGAGAAGGTGCGAGGAACACTCGAGGTGAGCTCCGGAGCCGTTGTTTGCATGTGATCGCTGTGGTAAACCCAAAGATACCCGTCATATTCTAGAGCTGGATCGTGCTCACCCGATGCGTGGCTCCAAACGTATGGGCTGTCCCATGCGGATCAAGATCGTAGCTGTGAACGAATGCAACATAGCAGGACCACGGACAATTGTGTACACGCGTGACGGCAGCCAGACTCACAACCATCCTGCTTCCAATATTGTCCTTGCGCACGTTGCGCATCGCCAACGTGGCTCGCAACTCAACACCCTGGCTGACATAGCCAACATGAATGATTTGATTTCTTCCAAACCGCACCAGGTTTGCCTGCGTCGAAGATATTTGCCATGCTCATATTATCCGACCCCACCGCGATGGAAATCCTCAAGTTTATTTCTAACGTAAAAGCTGCCAAGCGACGTGAACGGCTTGCTACAAAAACCGCTATCGAGGCTCTCTTGGAAAAATTCGACGAGCACGGATTTCACTACAAATATGAAGTCAAACCCAGTACTCGTCGGCTTATATAATATGTTTAACTTTTTAAAATATTTATTGTGGGCGCATCCCAGACCATGGATCTCGCTCGGTATTACGTGGATGTGCTTGTGCTGGATTGTACATACAAAACCAATAAACACAATTGGCCACTCCTGAACATTATCATTCTTACGGGCCTGAATAAAGTGCTGTCTATTGCTTAATGTTAGTTACCTGGCAAAGCAGAGCTAAACTATACATGGGCCTTCAATATGCTGAAGACAATCCTAGTGGGAAACGGTGCCGATTTGCTAACCGTAATGTACTCGCATGAGTGCAAGACAATCTTGGTACAATTAGATTGACCACGCCGGGTCCCAGCGATGAGATGAAACAAAATACATGGCAGACCGACGCGTTCATGGCCAAATTCCACGAGGCTGTTGCATCCGCCACAGAGCAAGCGTTTGAAGTGCACAAGACGACACTACAGACACTGAGCAAACACACGCGTTGGCGCGGCAAGCCGGGGTCCTGCAACACCGTTCGGCGGCGTGGCACCAACAACGAGCGCAAGAGCAAGCGGGAACCGACTTCTCACATTTTGACGATGAACAACAAGAGATTCTGCCGGCTGAAGGCGATCGCAATGGAAGGGGTGGTGAGATCTACGAGGGCAATGCAGGCGTGAGGGAGTCATAGCCGCCTCAGTCAAGTTTTTGTAACACGTTTCGCTAAAAAGAAACTTGAACACTGGAATAGGGAAGCTAGCACTTCCTAAATGTTTGTCGCCGAGTAAATTCAATAGGCAAAATTGTGAAGTGAGGAAGGAGAATCCGGCCTTAGGCCTCTTCGACATCATAGCTACTATATACCATGTAGAATATAAGTACTTTCATTACATACCTGGATAGCCACTGATGGTGTGCTGGCTTCATCCAGTGCTGCAACGGCAACTGCAAGCAAGTGCCAGCTGGCCATGTAGAATTGCATTCAGCACTACATGACCAAAGTGCAATGATGGCAAGGCTTTCAACAGCCAACCCCACTCTACAATGTGGAGCCACGATGACTCCCTACATATTCAGATAGTTCCAACCAGAGACTCGGTCTGAATTTACCCCACTAGACATGACGTAGTCAGGAAGGAACGGCCGTAGCCACCGACCATCGCCAGCATAGCTGGGCGGTGCCAAGTTCAGGGGTGGATGTAGTGGTCCCCTCGAGTGCAACAGGCTTTGACAGATAAAAAATAAAAAAATAAAAATAAAAATATATCCTGTAGAAAACAGGATATGAAACGTTATATCCTGTAGAAAACATGACACGGGGTCAGAGAGTTTCATAGTGACCTGTCAAGCGTAGCGCACCTGGTTTTCCCATTTCCTGTTTACTAGAACCTAGACGGGGCGAAAATTAAATGCTACGAGTGGTGGTGTGCAGAAAAGGTCGATTTGATAGCACATCGTGTGCTAACTTTGACGTCAGCCTACACATGCGGGCGGAAAGGAATTTCCATAATACAAAACATATGTACTGTTTTGTCCCAGGATGAGAGTTGAATCAAATGTACTGTCACAGTACACGCTATGTTCGGAAATCCCGAAGAAAGCGTACTTAGCGATATTATGATGCGTAAGTTTGCTGCTGTCTGCGACCCTCACGCTTCGTTTTGTTGGGGCAACTCAACTTCGGCGACGTCGGCCCTTTGTGGACCGGTATTTCTGGATCGAATTTCATTGTGTCTACTTCGAACTTGACCCTGACACGTTTCGGGCAAGCTCCCATGTCACATCCCGTCCATTGTATCAGGCATCGTTCACCCAGCGCTTAGCGTAGAGAGAGATTCTTTAGAATAAGTAAAAACATATTTTACACTGTTATTGCAAGTGTTAAATTAAAATTTGACTTAACAAATTGAAGCTTCTCGATTGTAGAGATTTAGGTAGTCCATGTGTTTCGCGTTCTTAATAGAAAAAATCACTTAATATCTATGCAGCTTTGACACTCCTCTTCCAATGTAGCGGCAAACTTATCTCATCACAGACGACTATGAAGAATAAATTGTTTTTATATATATGAATATTTAGCCCCAACACGGCCAAAGATAAGGACAAAAAGAAGGACCAAAAGTTAGAGCCTTGTGTTGACAAGAGTTTTGATAGGTGTAAGCTCTTAATACCACGGACGTAAAGCCGGTTATTCGTTCTGTAGGTGATGCGTCTATCGTAATGTCCACCATTGTCCATCAGGACAAAAATGCAGTTTTAAAAGTGTCACTAATAACATATTACTTTCAGATTTGTCCTTAATTTAAGGACAAATTTCTCGAAACAACTTGAGTTCACTATGTGGACATTGCCTTCGAAGACCATTCACAATCCCCTGTTCTAAAATAATATGTTATAAATGACACTCATCGATTGACCTGGTCGACAATAAAATTAAGATGAGGTATATTGTGTTACTGATCGTTACAGTGATTGAACTCGAATATCCATTCTCGATGGATGTAGACATCCTACCGAGTTGACTAACCCACCATTGATCTCTGCGCACCACTTTCCCGTTCGTGCCAGTGCTTCACTTTCCAGCCTCCAGTCGCTCCTCACCAGCATTTACCTTGACAGTCTGTGCCTTTCTCCTCGCACCATCTCTTCATATCCTCATCAATGTGTTTGCTCACCCCCTTCCCAATGACGTGCTGCATTCCTCCCATCGTCAGGGATGTAATGCCACTCCTGCCCGTGTCCGTGGCGTAGTTAGCAAGCCAATCAGCCATTTTATTGTACCTCCTGTAGTGATGCGTCCAGCTCACTACCTCACAGATATCCGCCAATCTTCGTGTGAGCCTGTACCAGTGCTGCAGCTTTCTTGCCTTCGGCGGTTGTCTTCGTTCCATCATTCGTAAAATAAAATAGGACACTATCGCCCACTACGTGTACCTCCTTCCATTGCATCTCCACCGCTCTCACCAACAGCCGATGGAGACCCACAAACTCAGCTGTGTTGTTCGTTGTTGTGGCACTTCCCAGTGCCGTGACCGCCACCCACACTGGGCTAATGGCCTTCTGTCTGGGCTCCATTTTCACCCAGACACTGCCGCTCTCCCCTGGTCCACAGTTCCCTCGGGAGCCTCCATCCAAGAAACACACGCGCATGGTTCTCGTCCTCTCCGTTGATCCTGCCATCATCTATTCCCCTGTCCACCGTGTTACAATCCGGGATGCTATCTCAATTTGGTGTTTGGGCATCGGAGTAAGCGGGTACAGCATTCTTCTGTATCGCTAGAAAGTATCCTCCACTGATGCTCTGGTACCTGAGCCCGTCACTATGGACTCTGTCTACATTTCATCGCCAGATCGCCGTTACAACGGTAGCTCACCCAAGCACCCACATGTCGTTAACAATTTTGTATAGTTGGTCCCAGGCGTCACTGTTGTTATCACTGCCCATTCCATCTGTCTGTCTCTGCTTGAATCTGACTATGTCCCGAAGTGCTTCTACCCGTTGCTTGTCTGTAATTTCCCTGTCTTTCGCCCATGCTCCCCAACAGTCCATCTTCATCATCCAGAATGTTTGGGCTTCTGGACATGTCCACATAAGCTGAAGCATTCGTGACCAGCAACTTGTAATTGCTCCAATCCATTCGTTCTCCATGGATATTCCATAGTTCTACTGTTGCCAACGGCACTTGCCCAAAGGTCCGTGTTATGAACTCCCCCCCCCCCTCTTAACTTGCCTGTCTAACTTCATCGTAGTCACGAACCCGTTGGCTAGTTCCAAACATTCGCAGTGGAGTCCATCTGGTTGCCACCGCGTGCACAGTCCGTTATTGTGGCGCAACCTTCGTCTCAGCTCCCGAACATCCTGTCCGTTGGTCTTGCTGCCTTCATCATTCTCCGCAAATAATGGCTCAGCCATGGGTCGCCCTGTTGCCCACATGTCTGCTCGGATTATTCTCCTCAGATTGTTCATCGTCGGCACTACATGGTCCGAGTTCCCCGTGCCCTGCGTTTGGAGAATATCACCGACCACTTAGAGAAGCGATTTTTCGGCCAGTCCCCACTTCCCTACGACAGAAATATCCATCGCCATGAGCTCCGTTGTACGATTGGGTACTTCAATTCCTCCGTTCTTAGGCTTCTATTCCGCCATTGCGGCCTTGATCCATCCCTGTGGCCACTTTTCGGGCTCTGTAAACGTCGCCTTCCAGATGAAATTCCGTATGCGTCGTTCGGCTGTCCTTATCATTTCCTCCGATGGTCATGCATGTCTAGCCACATAAAGCAACTTCGGCACTATTATCGCGGAGGCGATGGCCGCCCTCCGCTGAGCAGTATTGGTCTTGGCCACCGCTAGCGCCAGCCTAACCGTCAGTGCCTTAAATCCCATGCTTCTGGTGTTGTGCCCCCACTGCCTGCAATGTGTTCTACATATCTCGTGCTTGCTGTCTCCCGCACCGAGTAATTCTCCTGCGTCTCCTCCAGTGTGTGATCTACCCTCTCGCGCACTTCGGCCTTCAACATCTTGTTATTTCCGCCTAGTCTGATCGCCGCCGACTTGTTGACATTTTAGCATTAATCTGGATACTCTTGAAAATCTCCCTACTACCCAGATTGACGCCTTTTGCATCTGCTCGTTCATGATGTAAATTGTCGTATCGTCCGCATACTCCGCGATTTTAATTTGGCGGCTCGGATGCTTCGTACCCAGTACAATGCCTTGCAACATGTAGTCGCCATCAAGCAGATCTCCAGCTAAAATGAACAGCATGGGTGCTAGAGGGCACCCTTGCCTGATTCCGCTGGTGACAGTCATCGCCTTTGATAGCTGGCCATTTGCCATGAATTTCACATCTAGTGCCCGTGTGAATGGCTTTCACCATTCGACAAAAGCACGGTGGAAAGCCTTCGCTTCAAGCACCTTTAACTAGAAGTCTCTGTCGAGTGAGTCGCATGCTTTTGCAAAGTCCAGGAGTAGAACATGGGTGTCGCATAACGATTGCTTGGTTTGCAGGCTGTCTTAGCTGCCTTCAGTAAATCTATTGCCTTGTGTATTATTCTTCCCGGGATGAAACCAAACTGTGTGCTGTGGACGAGCTTGGCAATATGTCGTCGGACCCTCCAGGCCAGTATGTGAGTAAGAATCTTGTAATCAGTGTTGAGAAGCGCTATAGGCCTGTAGTTCATCGAGCCACACTTGTTCCCTCCTTTGCTTACGCTAAAAATGAATGCTTCTCCAAATGTCCCTGGGACCTCTCCCGTAGTATAGCAGTCGTTCAGGACCCTTGCGAGTATCGGTACCACTGCATTAATATGGTCTAATACCATTCATTGCTCAAGTCATCTGGCCCGCAAACCTTCTCCCTTTTACACTGCCTGATAGCCGCTACCACTTCTACTTCTGTGATTGTGTCATTGATCTCGATCATGTGTCCAGTTTCGCCGGTGTTTCGCTACGTAGTCCTCAATTTCTTCTTTCGCATCTGCTGCCCCGTTGAACATTGACTCCCAATTATCCGCTAATATATTGGCTTTGTCATGTTTGTGACGGTGCTTGTCCGTTACCCAGGCAATAAGGTCGGGATAGTGTTGTCCCCAAATTTGGTGCATATCCTCCTGAAGAAGTGCTTTGTAGAGGCCTAGAGCTCCAAGTCGTTTTTTCCACCAGATTTCTATGTCTCGCCACACTTCTGCCGTCCTGTTCATGTCGTAATTAAGTCTTTAACATATCTCTGCGTTCAACCCCTTCTTAAGGGGTGAAACGGCACCGTTTTTGTTTTAGCAGCTGTTATAACCTCCGAATTCGCTGTCTGTATCCGGACGTGGTTCAATGATGTGGCCCCAGTGTCTGCCCGTTTATTCCTCCCGCTTCTATCCACCTCCAACTCTGTGACGCAGTTGAAGTCTCCTCCACATATCATTGTAATTTCCTCGGATACTGAATCGTTTGAGTTGTTTGAAGAACTGTATCCGCGCTGCTCCACCTGGAGGCGCGTACACGTTTACAAACAGATATGGTTGTTCCTCTATTTCCCCAACTACCATCACGAGACGATCGCTCCAAAACTCCTCTCCCTATGTTTGTAAGCTCGTCACACTCCCGTAAGGGTTGAGGATAATGACTACCCCAGCCTTTCTCTCCTCCCTGGATAACTAAAAGGAGAGCGTGTTAGCGACCGTCCCCACATCGTCGCGTACGTGTTCCTCCCGGTAGTGTGCTCTTCGTGTTGAAGATGTGTTTCTTGTAAAAGAAAAAAAGACATCCCTGTGATTATTTTCCCAAATGTTGAAAATGAGTCTCGAGCCTTCGTATTTTATAAGTCGCAAAGCCTATCGTTTTATCTTGTTCACGCTGCGTGATTGTCCCCGCACCCTTTCTATTGCGCTGTCGTCGTCTTCTTATCTTGATTTGGTGGCTATGTATCCTGAACTCCCGCCGTATCCGTCGTTCCCTGTTCGTCGCCGTTTGCTTCTGATAGTATATGTCCATCAGTGGCTGCATGCTCGCTGAGGTCCACTCATGAGCTGACCCCTTTTTGGTCTTGTCGGGAAGTGTCATTGTCTGTCAACTTGATATCTCTCTCCACGTGTATGCGTCTCTCCGTGCTTCCTATTCATGACCTTACACCCGCTCTCCTCTACCTTCCAATTTTGACGTGATTCCTGCACCTTATTGACCGCTGCCTCCACGCCCGATTTGGCCCTCTCGACCTTGCGAACGTCACCTGCCGAGAGTCCAATCTCCTTATCTGCATCCTGGATTTGTGTTGAGGCTTTACACTGCACCTGGCTGCTGCTCCCCTTCCGTAGATGGCGCTAATTTCTCAGTGCCTATAGCTGCGGGCCCCTTGTAGTTCACGTCGTTGTGTTCTGGCACCATCTGGTTCGTTAATTCGCCATCGGAATCTCCCTCGCTGGTGTCCGATACTTCATAACTTCCCATGCTGCGTCCGCTAGCATGGCCGCTAACTCTAGCCGCTCTTCGTTTTACCTTCAATTCCCTGGCAACCGCCTTGAGTGTTTACACGAGTCATATGGAATCACATCCAACGCTCCCATTTCATGCCTCTCTAATATAGCATTGCGCAGTGAAGTCAGGCTCTCATATTGGTGACTGTAACCTTTGTAGCGTTCCTGGTGTATGTGATTGCCTAGAAATGGTTTCCTACGTCCCACCACTGAAGGATCATTACTATTGGTAGGGTACCGGCTGCAATTAATTATTGTAGCAAGTTAGTTGCCGCACTCGTTGTCAGGGTCACTAACGTACCCGTCTCCACATCTCCATCCTCATTTAATGATAGGCATGCGCCTGTGTCCTTGCAACTGCATCTGCCGTCACGTCCAGCACAAATATCTGCTCCCTTATGTGCATGTCCATTACTTTGATGTGAGCTGTACGAACCCAGAAGGATGTAGGAACGACTGTTTGGACTGACTGTTTTCGCTGTGCGACGTGATGATTCGCGAGTCTATAGATTTGTTCCGCTTGAGTCGACCCCCCTCCATTGCCACTGGCTTGCAGTTCTACCTCAAAGTCAGCTGGATACAGTTTCGTCGCATCGGTCAGGTTGGCTATCGTCCCGTTAAGTAGGTTTGCCGACGTGGTTATGTCAGTGGATATTGGTATAAGACCTTCCACCGCATTGCCCCGTTACTGGTACATCCGTCACATTCCCTCCGAGCAGTGCCAACGATGTAGCAAGCTGACAATATGGATCTGCCGCTGGTGTGACTCCCACAAACTGACACTCGTTGTGTCCAGTGTTCACCGGTCCACCGGACCTTCATCTGTCTCCTTCGTACTCAGTGTGCTTTGAGGTTGATTATGTTCCTCGTTGAGCTGAGAGGCTGGCCATTCTACATCTTTCGTCACTTTCTCTTCTTGGTGCGGCGCTGATTGAGCTCTTGCAGGTGCCACGAGGAACTGGTGTATGTACCGCTGCGTTGCGCCTTTAGGTCCCTTCCATTGTGCTAGCCCGTCTAGCCTGACAGGATATAAAGAGCATGTCACGCTGTCGCGTCTTGGTGTCTTTGTCAAGACTATCTGTGGTATGCTGTCCTCTCATGCACTTCCCTCTCCCCATTCTTCTGGGGCTTTGCTTTTGGGAGAAGTCGAGGCTGCTCTTGTTGCCATCGCTCGTTCCTGCTTCACCGTTGCTCCTCCCACAGCCTGTCTCCGGATCGTTTCGATCTTGGTAGCGATTGACACTGCTATGGTTTCCGTTCGCCTCTCTGCGTTGCCTCCCTTGGTAGTCGCTTTTCGATGTCCATCGGTTCCCCTCGCTTGGGCAGTCTTCTCGGCCTGTCCTGCTGTCTCTCCATCCTTTCGTTGCTGGCCATGCATGGGGCTACTGCCTCCTCGTGCGTTGCCGCCTTCACTTCTACGTCCTCTTGCAGATCCGCCGTGGCATTAACTCTCTGCTCCGTCGTGTTTGGCCGCTCGTCGTTGAAGGAGCTCTGTTATACGTTCTCTGACCGCTGCTCGTTTAGCAAAAAGCAGTGCTACTCCTTCTGTGGCTTCGTGGGGACCTGACCCATGAGGTGATTGATTCTGCTCCCACTCTTTTGGCAAAGTGAGCACCGCCGCTGTTGAGCTTTCTCTTGTCGGGTTGGCAGGACTTAGACGCCCTTCGCTTGTTTGTGCTGCCGAGGTCTAGGGCCTTACTTCGTAGTATCATGGTCATGGTCATGGTCATGTTCTCCTTCTCCTCTTAGCATCGCCTTGAGTTGCTCCAGTGTCGTCGGGTGCTTAATTGCACCGTAGGTCTTGTTGCCCCCGCCCAACCTTGAAGGGAGTCTCCCCTCCAAGCAAATGGAGTGCTTCAGTTTGCTGCATTCCTTGTCCTCGTCCACGGTCCTACAGAATTAGGTGGGATGATCAGGCGACAAGCATGTTGTGTATGGCAAGTTGACGTGTGTCTCATTGTGGTGGATCAATAGCTCCGTGTCGCCAATGAACACACGAGGTTTTGTTCGTACAATGTCTGGGCAGGCTGCCGCCTTAACCACGACCCTCCACTGTTTGTCGTTTAGCCCTGAAGTTGCTGTCGCCGGATGCTCCATAGATTGACCTGCAAGCCTAGTTTCTTCATTAGGAGCTAGTCATATCCTTGGAAGTTAAAACACCTTTCCTCATCACCATCAAGAATCAATAATAATCCAGCTTGACAAGCGCATGTGTTGACCGCACAGCCTCCCTTTGCCGCTCATAATCTACTAGCGGAAGCATCGTCATTACTAAGGGAACCTGCCGGTTAACCAATCGTGTCTCCGACCGCGTCCTTTGAACGTGGCCGTCATTACCCGGATGTCCGTGTCCAGCGTGATGCGCGATAGCTCTGCTTTGAATTCCATAATCACCTGCTTCTGCGGCATCGCGGCTTCCTCTCTCATATGGATCTGTGCTAGTATGGCCTGCTTGGATAAGTTGGGTCCGAACCTTTGACCCGGTGCCAAATGCACATGCAACGGATATTCGATTGCCTGGAAATAGCCGTGAAACCTGCAAGCTCTAGCGCGTTCATGGATTGCACTAGAAATTTCGGTGGGAATGGCACCTCAATTTCATTGTTGTGAATCATAATAGTGCCTTGTCCTCGTCGTCAGTTCTCTTCCTCAGCTTGAGCGTGTCCTCAGCCCGTCGTATATGCATAGATCATATAACCGCTGTATCTCATCTGTCACTGCCGTCGTCTTGAGTTCAGGTCGGCCCAATCTGGCCGCCCCAATATACGAGGTGGGTCCGTCACAGCTGTCTTGCTTATGTATCAGCCTGCGCCTCCGTGCTGTGCACGACGTAAAAAAGCCCTAATCTCGCCTCGATTTTCTCTTGCGGCGAACGCGCTTCGATAAACATTCCTTCATTAATTGCTGCATGCGGTGAACTGTTTCTAACTCATTGAGTCCCAGTAACTCAGCAGTCCTTGGTAACGGTTTGTAAGCTCAGCTGGGGCTTCATCTCTCGATCCATCGTTTAGTTCACTCTCCTCCGCTTAAGAGTTCTGTCCTTCCTGGCGAGGGTCGCTTTGTAGTCCCGGAATCGTCTTTCCAGCGCTCATTCATTGAGCCTTAACACCATGTGGTACACATATTCCTTGGGTGCGTCGTTGAGAAAATAGCGCTGGAGCCGTGCAAAGACAATGTTTCCGTCTCCTTGATCCTTTTCCAATTGAGCTTGGCACTCCCATTTTCTTGGCCCCATCCTTGACGATGACCCTGTCCTTGTTCTTCTGTGGAGACATCTTCGTCTCACTCTGTATGGTCTTGTTTGTTGTATGGTACCATCCTTTCTCGTCGTCAGCCTTGCGCGCACTTGTTTTTGGGTCTTTAACCGTGCGGGATTGGCCCGACTCCTCTTCCTTCCATTCCTGCTTGTGTTTATCCTCCGCTCCCGTCTGGACAACGTTTATCTTCTCCTCCATTGTCCTTGCCCCCCCCCATTCACCTCACCTGACGATGTACTAGTGGTGGGTGTATGCACCTCTTGGTTAGTATACTGAAGAATGTATGCCCGGGGGTTAATGCGTCCTCCCCCCCCCCCCCCCCCCCCCCCCCCCCCCCGGCACTCATGCGTTCGTCGAGCTGATGCCAAGCTTGGAAAGACCTGAGCAGTCGCCACCTAAATCGGAAGCACCTGGTCGACTATGCCTTCACTACAAACTTTAAGTCCTTTTTGGTCCTTTTTGCGAGTTCTAGGACAAAAACGTGGAAAGTCCAGCGTATTTTAAGCGGAATTTTGTCCTTAAATTAAGGACAAAAAAGGTTGGGGTTAGAGATAATGTCGATTTGCTAGCCAATCAAATTTTCATAGAGCATTCGCTGCCTGCCTGCCCTCGCTGTTTGAAGGGCGTCTGCATCCACTACAAAACGAGCTTTGTGGGTGATGTAACTGAAACCGATGGAGCCATTTCGGCAATGAAGCACACACCATGTGACCGAAATGAGAATTCGAGCTTGCAAGTAGATCTATATTTATAGTCCATACCAAATTAATATTGTAAAATTTCTTATGACAATCTAAATACTCCGAGATGTCAATTTTTTTACTTTGTTCAACATTTACCTCAAAATTTCAATGCCCTAAGTATCGTGTTGGACAGGGATTTCCTCCGACAAGGCAGGCATAGTACAGATTTACGACACAACAGCTCTAGAAAAATAAACACACTTATCAAGTTTACAGTGATTGTTGGTCTCGCGTACTTAACGACAATGTATTGGATTTGATCGTTTCGGTCGAGATTAATTTTCAAGCCTGGGACAAAACAGTACTTCCTCTGGTCCACTTAAGAAACAACACTTCGGACTTTTAACTTCGTTTTGTGTGGTACACACATTCACATATGGTTGGATATAAACATGATTTAGCGTTGATGATTGGACAAAAGCATTGCGATGTGCATCAAACAAGCCTGAAAAACCTTAAAATTCTTTGCTGCATACAAGCGACTCTATGCAATCGTGGTATGTTTACACATGTAGGAAATTATCTTAAGATTACGGTGATATCTTTTAAATTTAATATCGCTAAAAACTGATCCAATACCGCAAAAAAAATAATTTTATCCAAAATGACCTTTAGCGAGGAAGCTATAACTTGTTTGTTTTAGCTTTAGAAAATAGCCAATCGCGTCACGAAACGGGGCTGAATCTCAGCTTTATTTTGTAGTATGGCTTGACTCTGGGGAAAAAATTCTATGACATGTTATCGCCAAAAAGGAGTAGTGTTGTTACTTGAGTTAGCCAGAGAAGTACATGTTATGTACTGGATCATGGAAATTCCTCTGCGGGCGGATGAAACTCTCTGCTGATTTCGAAGACAGTGTGCTCCATTTACTACCATAGTAATTGTGGTGGAGGGTGGTGACAAGGAAAGAAAAATTATATGAACGAACGGGAGGCGTATCTATCATATATGGACAAGCTGACGCCGGTGCCTTTGGTGAGAACTAAATGCCTGGTCACTAGGTTTTCATTGACACTTGACCACCAGGTAATCTATTTTCTCGTCGTATATGCAAGTGATTCTTTCTCACGTTTCGCTTTTATCTTGAGTAAATCCTCGAGCTCTGTTAATCTCGAGTCTGCCACCAAGACGAGTTGGCATTGGATGGATCGAAGGCAACCCACCAAATGCACGAACAAGCTTGGACATCCTACGCCGTCGCACCATGCGTCATCACTGAAGTCGACGTCGGCTCAGAGCACGCCGCTGCCTTCTCTAGCAGCATCGTCACGTTTGCATAGCTCAGACCAATGCGGGTGACAACATCCGAAGCCGGTTTTCCTTCCGACATCCATAGGAAGTCCGGGTGGTTGTCGTTCGATTCGTACAGCCACTCCCCGCCAATAATCTCCTCAGCTTCGTCTATTTCCAAGAAGTAGGTGTAGTAGGGCCCCACTGTGAAGTTTTCATTCAGACCCGAAGCCACGAGACCCCCGTCCGTGTGT
>LGSN01001062.1:0-13406 GCA_001314375.1 Phytophthora podocarpi | reverse complement strand
GGAGTAGCTGTTTACCGATGAACTATGGTGAAGGTGGTAATATAGCTGATCTCTTACGTTCGCTTTGAGGGCAAAAGAAAGAATGCGACGCAAAGTTTTTGACACATTGCGTTATGTACTACAAAACGTAATAAAACCTCCGTATTTAATACAGCCACCTCGAAAGAAAGAAACAACCCTTTTCCTAACACAAGCCCTTGTGAACTGCACGAAGGCGGGCTCGAACTCACGCTAATCGGGTGGGAGGGTCGAACCCAAACGACTAACCCAAATTCATAGGACCCAAGTGTGGTTGTGAGAAATACATTGCAATTACTGCGAGTGAATGCACTGCACTAGTTATTATTGATCTTGTTAGAGCCTAGTACAATATTCTATTGTATTTCCCCACCCCTGGTACGAGGAGAACAATGAAACTTAACGCGTTTTAAACCCTAACGAGAGGTCAGGGAGACAGACCGTCTCGGGGGAGAAAATCGCTAACCAGCTGCCACGAGCGCTCCGCGAGATGGGTCTCCATCCAGTGGCAACACCGCTAACGGGCCATTTTCAGGCGTACTCAGTCACGCAAGCCCTCACAAATAGCAGTTTGCTACTCAGCAGAATCGCCTAGCCCAGGCGGCAGCAGCATTGAATTGAAGAAAGGATGCACGGCTCGGGGTCAAATCGACTTTGCGCTCAAGTGTCCCCATGCACTACGTAAACAAATGTTGTTACGGCTAGGGAGAGGATACGAAAAAATGTCCCATCAAGCATCAGAGGAGGAATTTAGGCGGTACCTGTCGGAGTACGGCTCCAGCTCGTCAGACCCTGAAAACTTTGTGCCAGGTAAGCAATGGGGTAGTAATGACACGTTAGCTGCGTATGGAATGCTCCTTCAGCGGGATATCGATCGTTGTAATCAGTATGTCCCTGGGAAGACGCTATGGAGCACGCTCCACTATGAGCCGGAGACGAGACCGGCCAAACAAAGGGACTACTCAACATGCGGGGAATACCCACTTTCGATGACGGGGGGGGGGGGTTATGGATATCAAAAGCAAAACAGGGAACAAGGAGGATAAATTTCCTGTACTCCTCCACTATCAAGAGGAGCACTACAACGCATACGTCCATTGCTGTAGACCACTGGATGCCGTCTTACAAGAAGCGGTTGCGCCCCTAGAAAGGGAGGGGGGATACATGGGGAGTCGGAGGATGCGGACATGGAGGAGCAAGCCGACATTGTGGCCGAGGAGATGCAGGAGACACCCTTGCAAACTAAGCATCCGGACAACCGGACAGCACTCTCTCGAGAGCAACCAGCTGAAGTAGTGAGGAACTGGAGGCAGAACGTATCAAGCCAAGCAAACAAAATAGCAAAGAGAGTGCCCAAGTCACCTCTCAAGGCTCGATGTCCCAATACGGCTCTCAGTCCCCATAGGACCCGACGAATGAGATGAAGACATTGAGGGTATCGAACAACGAATGCACGGCCCAACAATTCTTCACGCGCTCAAGCAAGATATCGCACAGATATTACGAGTGGGGGGAGACCGGAAAATTGAACTGCTCCATTTTTAGTCTCTACTGTATCGCAGTTGTCCCTACCAGCGCAACAACGGATCCTGGCGGCGGATTTGGATGACCCAGCACAGTGCCAGGCCTATATGGCCGAACTCCAAATCCCAGAGGCGGTTGTGCGGCAATGGCGACGAACATTGGAGCACAAGAAGACTACGGAGGAGGCGGCTTATCAAGTAACCTCCGCAACGCCACGGCTCAACCCAATCCGATCCGGACTACTATCCATCCTCGAGTCTCAGCCCGGAAGCAAGATCGCTCACGCGTCAATTGCTGTCTCGGACAATCCTCCAGATACCAGCGAAACCTCCGCTCCCCGATAAAAGGCATGAAGCCACCCCGGAAGAACGGCGAGAAGAGGCGGGCAGAGTGGTCAACGTTCGTAACAGAGCAGTACCCCTGAAAAAGCGCAGTGGGGAGGACCCGACTCAAAACTTTCTTAATCTCTTCGAAGAAGTATCCAGCACATCGAGGAAGTCCCGCGAAAGTCCAGAGACAACGATGCACAGTTGGTAAATCTTCTGGAACGGGTACACCAGCCTGTGGAAGGAGAACCCAGCGGTCCCATCCCCGGAAGTAGACGCACTTACGAGTATGTGGCTAACAGCGACACGAGAGAAACCGCAACAACATTTTCAAATGCTGCGGTCCTTTAGCCACGCGCACGAAATCATACCTCGCTTAGCGCCACAAGTAATTTGTGGACTTAACTGTAACCTGGAGAGAGGATTGCTTGAAGGAGGCGATTGTGGTGAGTCAGCATCGAGATCCCACACGGGTTCGACGACTTGCAGCACGGGAACGAAGAGTGGGGAAAGTAATCGAACCCCCACTCCGCAAAGATCAGATCAATAGCTCCCAGAAATGGGCAGCCGAAAAGCGAGACGACTATGGCCGAGACGCGATCATGCGGCTATGCATACCTCAAAGAAGCAATCGGCTTGGAAACTATCTCTTATGCGCGGTTTGTCTAATCGGAAAATATAGCAGCTATGATCGGAGAAGACAGTGGCCTGAACGACGCAGCAGGGACTCGACTCCATAGGCACCTCACTGCCCTGAAAATGATCTCGAAGTTTAAAACCAGCTTCGTAGCTAATGACATGACTAAGCCTATCCAATGGGGAACGATAGGGACGTACATGGAAACGGTGGTGGGTGATGGAGCGGGCCACCACCCCAACCAGGAGCTGGACGCAATTCCAGTGCTTCAGTACTAAAGGCTCCGCCATGTCAACAATGGCGGCAACGAACAGCCTCTGCTGGATCAGTATGGGCATGGCATTCTCCTGAAGATTATGGATTATCACTCAGAGGCAGAGAAAAACCTAAAAAAAAAAATTCAAAGACTGATACATCCGGATAGTAACTGAAAACGCCAGGAGCTATCGGCAGAAGGATTGATGGGAGTGGCCAGCCGGATCGACCGGTTCTACATCCCTGTCGACAGAGCATCGTGGTTGCAATGGCTTCATGTCCAATTACCGCCCATGCCATCAAAGCACGACGAGGGTTCGATACATTGTGGAACTCGTCACTAGTAGCCAAAAAGAAAGTTCAACGTCGGGTGGCGTACCACTTTCGTGGTCCGCACTCGAAACGGCTAGAGGAAGAGCTTCTCCGTGAACTGAACGGAGTAGTCCTGCCAAATGGACCAAGCTGCCAGAGCTGGGATACATGAATTGAGCATGTCAGAAGTCAGTCAAGCGGACCACCCGCAGAGAGCAGAAGAGGCGGCAGCCGACGGCAGTCAAGCTGCAACATAAACTCCGGGACAATGTACGCAGCTGAAATCATCTTCTACAAACCCTAGTGACCGAGATTCGAGAAAGGAGCGTTGCCAGTTTGGAAACCGGTTGGAACGAACGCCCGACGAAATTTTATGGTTATTCAAGCGTACGGCGGTGTGGGAAATATATGAAGCAGTAACGAAAGTAACCCCCTCGCTGGGGGAAGAATTTCCCGAGCAGATTCCCATACTTGAGCGCTTTACCCAAGTCTGGAGGAAAATTGTGGGGCAACGACATTACAACCTAACGCGGAACAAATGAAGGAGGCAGTCAACGAGTTGCCACCGTGCCGCCCGAGCGACGCGTCACCATAGAGGAGAACAAACGCTTCATGGGTTCACTTTCTGAAGTCGCCGCGGTAGTAGGATTACAGCGAAGGAAAGCAGGAGGAGCAGATGGTCTTACCAACGACTTCTACATGGATCTGGTGGGTGTGATGGTCCCTCGCCCAGTGGGAGTTTGCAATGAGTTACGGCAAGGAAGGCCTCCGCCGGGATCATTCCTAAAGTCAATAGTGGTCCGGCTGAGGAAGAAAGGCGACTCAACCAACGCTTTAGACTATCAACCAATCTCGCTCCTTCAGAGGAGTTATAAACTGTTCGCAAAAGTAGTGGCCACGAGGCTTCAGCCATACCCAGCAAGGGTTTGTGCATGGCAGACGAATGAGCCGCTTAGTTGTGATGATGCTGGTGCAATTAGTGACTGCGGTATGCGACGCGTTCACAAAAGCTACGGATAGCGCAGGCATCTTACTGTTAGACTTCGCCAAAGCATATGACACTGTGGACCGGGTGTACCTGTTAGAAGTTCTTCGTCAATTTGGGGTTGCACCGGAGTCTGTGGACCTAATATCCCGATTACACGAACACACACGATGGCCCAGTTTCTCGTCAATGGAGAGCTATTGCCAGAGATGGCAGTCAAGGCGGGAATATGCCAAGGATGACCGCTCGCTCCTTTTGCTGTTCATTCTTGCGGCGAAATTTCTGGCGTTAGCATTACAACAGAACTCCAATTACGTGGATTGAAGATACTGGGCAAAACCACGACTGACAGGCATTTGTTCTCGGCTTTTGTGGACAACTCAACGGTCTTCATCGAGCATAGTGGTCAGCTCCCACGAGTATTGGAAATCGTGACAGAATTCGGCCGAATTTCCGGTTTGAAAGTCCAGCCTAAATTTCCCTTCCTGAACGTGATAGTAGAGAATGTTGACTGATGCGGAATTCCAGTATTGGTAGCAGGTGAAACAACACGGTATTTCGGATATGACGTTAGATTTGGTGACTTGACCAAGGTCAACTGGGCGAAACGAAGCAGAAACCTGCAGAGACGAACGATAACAGCAGGGCAGGCAGCAACCACGGTACGCGATCGTGTCGGTCACTTCAATGCCATAATGCTACCATCTATTTTCTTTACGGCGAAGATGTTTTCCCCATCCACAACAGTGCTCAAACAATTAGTAAACATGCAGAAGCACTTCCTGTGACGACGACAGCGCAAAGATGACCCCAGCAGACACAAATTGAATCCGAGTCTACTTTCACGCCTCGAGACGCAGGCGGCCTGAGCCTGGTAGCGCTATCGGTAGCCATCCAGCGTAGCGAGTGAAAGCCGCAATGCTCTGGCTAATAGGTAAGCAAGACAACTATTCGGCCGCCTGGAGAGACCGGATGATAATTCAAGACACGGACCCTCAAGTTACGCTCCGAACGTTAGCGCGAAGACGAAGCCCCGGTCACTGAACAAGCATAAGGAGGCAATTTGAAACGAAAGTGGGGGCTTCATTAGCTCCGACCCGGCCATAGCAGGACGAAAGCAGAGCACATGTCACGGTCCATCTACCCCGTTTAGCGACCCAGGCAGGCAGCGACCCGTGAAGTGCTACCTACCAGCCCCGCTCTCGCGAACTGTTACGGGCAGGGATGTTAAGCGTTCTTTTATTACTTTGTATTTTACCTTCTTATAATGAAAAAGAAGATTGGCCTCGAAGACGGTTTTCCTTCTTATATCTTCTTATAACACAAATGATCATTTGAGAGTACGTCCGTGCCTGTTTATTGAGCCCAGCTGGTGCTAAGCGATTTTGAACGTGTTTGGCTGCTCAGGGCCATGGACAGGGAGTTTGACGATGATGCTGAGGATGAGTCCAGTGATCGTCATCGATGACAGCAGCGATGGCGACGGCAACGGTGAAGCCATCGACGACTACAGTGACAACGACGACTACGACGAAGAAGTCGTTAATACTTCAAACGGAAAAACATAGTCTGACATAAACTTGCAATGCATATAACTGTATTATAAGAACCATGAATCCTTCTTATAATAGATATTATCTTCTTTTACTACTAATAAGAACTTTCTTTTAACATCCTTGGTTACGGGTGGATGTCAATCTAGAAACAATACCGCCGCCAAACCCATTACCGGAGAACAGGTCGGGACTATTCCCCAGTTGACGCTGCGTCGGCCTCCGAAAGGACGACGAAAAACACGTTCACGTGGAGTCCAACGGGCCTTTCAAAGATCATTGGGACCGCGGCCGATAAAACAGTAACGGTTACGCTCGGTCCAAAGGACAGCGGAATCGAGTGGGCAGTAGAGACTCACCAGAACGCGAAGAAGGATGCGAAACGGATGCAAAAACACCCGGGAGACATCATATCCCAGGCAAATCTGTATATCCACGGCTACCCTTGGCAAGTTCCGACATCAACAAGAAACCGGAATGTTCTAAAAAAGTACTGAAGAATCAACCCAAGCAGAGGTTCAGGAAATAGGCAAGCCCGCAGCTAGAGCGCGTCTTAACTAAATGGACGACAAGCGGATCCTCTGATAACTGGATCAGAGGACACCAACGTCAAATGCCACTGGAATAGTGGGCCCATAGTGACATGCTGAGAAGTTTTCAAGTCTGGGTGACTTTTGGAATGACGACTCAACAATTAAATCTCTGTTACGAAGGAAGGCAAATGGCAGATGGATGCCTTCAAGACCCTGCCTGCAAAGACTCGAACATCACAACAACCCTCATCGCATGGACATGTTTACGAGCTCAAGCATTTCGGAAAACAATGTTTAGAGCATTGGCTGCGACATGAGGTATCGAGGCACCGCTTATATCAATTCCAGAGCCTTTCCGCCGACCGGAGGACCCCCGAAATTAGCACAAGGCTCACGGACAGGTTAACGGTCCGATATGGAAAATATGAAACGAGCTGTGCATGGTTTGGGAGCAGCATTTTGTAACGATGAACGGATCTTGATTGAGGGAAACTCGATAATCCTCTCACACAGATAACGCCTCTCCCGACGCTCTACTTCCAGCAGCGTCTTCTTTTCTGCAGCGGTCATTTGGTGTTTGGGTGTCTTCCCAGCGGTGCCACCATCCTGCTGTGTGCTGCCCGGGTAGATTGTGACATGACAGGAGTGAAAACGCCGCTGCCACCAGTTATTCACCATCTCTGATCTTATCCGAACCCACGTGTATCCCAGAACCTGCTCTTCTTGCGCCGTCCAATCACATACTGGCCCTACAGCTGTGCAAATACCCGTCTATTTCATAAATAAATAATCTTTGTTTGATTATACCTCAGATTTCCATACAAACAGCAAGCTTAATTAACGGTATGTTGGACCCTCCAACATAGCATAGATGCCGAAAAATAAATACAATCCTTATGTTGGATGGTCCAACATACAGGACCTGAAGGATTAAGAGTCAAGTGCAACGTCACTAAACATGAGCACCTGCTGTATCTAATTTAGGGTTTAAATGGGAGATAATTACTGTTAATTGAGGTGAGTAACACAGCAGCATATGCAGAGGAGTAGGTTCAGCGGTCGTTCACCCGGAAAACAGAATTTAGAATTCAGTCTAAATTTGCCAAATCGGGTTAGTTCCCGGATTCCAACGAAACTGAACTAATACAAATTCAAGTCACTTCGTAAATCTCCCATGACGAAAACATATGGTAAGTTGGCCATATGTTAAGTACAATTCGTACTTAGAATTAGTTTCATAGTCAAGCCAAGTATCAAGAGCGATTCGCCTCGGGCGATTTTATCGGCCTTATTTGGAAATTTAGAGAGGAAAAAAAACAATACAGGATTTTTTTCGGGACGAAATAAATCCCGGAAACACCCAGAACCTGGACACCACCAAGAACTTGAATACCACCATGGCTTGGAGACCACCATGAACTGAAGACTACCAAGAGCTCAAACACCGCCAAGCGCTCGGAGATCACCACGATCTAGAGGCCACCAATATCTCGAATACCAAGTTTTCGGACAACAATAACGGTGCTGGCGTAGATATCCAAACCAAACCGGTCGCCTGAGGGGGTGCCAAGAAATTGGACGCAAGAGATAGTTCCAATTGTACAAATATCGACATGACACGCAACAGATACGGCAGCGACAAGACTACGCTCTTCGAATAACACACCATCCCGAGTTCCCTCCAAGAGATCGCTAGATCACAGCGAACAAAGATATATTCAAGACAAGCACCCAGTAAAACTCTGCGGAGATGTTACAGCAACCGTTTCGACAGTGATATTGTAGTCGATCGGTGTTCCTGGCGGGTCAGTGTCGAGCGGACGGAGGCCAGCAGGAGGCCGATGTTAGCAGCAGGGAGTCGCTAGCGTTGATGCGAGAGAGAAAGAAGGTAGTCTATTGAACCTTAATTAATAGCATCCTTGTAGAGTCTGGGTTGTTTTGGCAGCGCTAGCTCCGTGTTCCGGACATTTCTGCTGGCGCGAGGCCTTGCTGTTCTTCCTCAAGACACGTGTTCGCTAAACAGTCGAGATTTAACTGTAATCTTAAGCCTTGAATCCGGGTTCCTGGGCTGTTGCTTTCTCGGTGTGCAACAGCCTGTATATGACGGATGCAGCCTTCCCACATGTATTCGAGTTGTTTGGGCGCCCTCCACATGTTTCCTTCATTCACCACTTGGTTACGTGTTTGCCATAGTAGCGCGTAACCAATACTGCACCAGCCCCCCCCCCCCCCCCCAGGAGTGCGACGACAGACTCGGACTCGATGGGATAAGCGCTGGCCAAGGCAGTATTGGATACGCGCAAGACGGCGGCTGCGAATGAGATAACGGGCAGGCGGGCGCTAGGGAGGCTGCACAGTCGGAGAATGCACGCTATACGGATGCCGTGTAAGAGCGAGATGAAGCTTTGTTAGGTTCTCACATGTTGGATCCTAAGCCAACATTGTCTTCTCCTAATGTCGTCGCTCCAACATCGCAACCAACATCTAAGCCAATGCGCTAGGATCGGATTGCGCGCAGTCGGACAGTGATAACGAGGGTGTGTGCGATGAAGACCCTGATGAAGAGGACTAGGAGCTCCAGCTTTCGGACGACGAGGAAGAGGCTATGAATGCTGAATTCCCAGTGAGCGATTTCCTTCGCGCAGCGACAAACAGAAGGACGATGAAGGAAATACGGGGGGGGCGTCAAGCTGGGAATATGGTAAGCATCGTAAAATTAAATATTTTAGAACAATATCTAATGTAGTCTTGTGCGCTGCGAATGTGTTAGATTCCGCAAAGTTTGGTCCGGAGCCAAGTTACGGTGACCTCTACAACGGCCAATATGGACCATCGACGTTGTACTTAGTATTGCTGAAGACCTCTTGCACTTATCGTTTTCTTTCTCCAGCCCAAGTTCGGAGGCAGATTACTGAAGAAACTAATCGGTACCACTAACAAAGCACTGAACAGCGTGTGTACGACATCAAGCAGCAGCAACGCCGTAACAACAGCAAGAACGACGTCGTGGAAGAGGTCGAGACGAAGAAGAACATTCGCAAGCGACTTCGAACGGTACGACCTCTTGAGTCGTGGGAGATTCTACGCGCTGTTGGACTGTTGATTGCTCGCATGCTGGCGCCGCAGATGCGCAGGATAACCGCTCATTGGGCTCAAGATTGCAACGGTACTGTGCCGGTAGGGCCATTCGGGCCGTGGCTGGCACGCAATTATTTCCAGCATGTGATGCAGAATCTTCACTTTACGGATAATGAGTCGCCTCAGGCAAGGGTTGACCGTGGCTGGAAGGTTCGAAGTGTCGTGACTGCTTTGCAAAGACGTTCGCGCGTGGGTATGTGGTCGACCCCGTAATTGATTTTGATGAAGCCATTATACCCACACGAGCACGTCGGAACCCAACGCGACAATAGCTTCTCCAGAAGCCTCACAAGTGGGACACCGAGTTTTATGCTGCATGTTGTCGCGACACCGCATATTGCATGAGGTACGTGCGCTCTTGTGGAGCCTAGCGAACTTCGGTTCGCTGTTTAGCCTTGGACAAGTTGATTATGTTGGATATGACTAACTGTTCTGTCTAACATCCAACGTTTTATCCAACATAGGATTGAACTCTACGTCGGGGTGAAGGCAAATGTTACCACATCACCCCTGATTGACAATTCATTCGAAGCCGCTGCTGCCATGAGGAACTCATTCCACCACCACCAGATGCTCCCTATCGCGTGGTGGTGACTGACCGCTTTTTCACGTCGGTCGCGCTCGTTCTGGAGTTACTTCATCGGCGCCTGTACTTCACAGAGACTATTCAGACGCGGCTTGCTGGCTACGCAGAGGGTGCCATCACTAAAAAAAGTGATCCATGCAAACCGCCCAAATGAGCCACCTCGTGGGACTGTGAAGCAAGCCGAGAACCATCTGTTCCGACAGATTACAGCAGCCATGTGGATGGACAACAACCCCTTTCACATGTTGTCAAGTGGAGGCAGTCGGCAGCTCGGACAAATGTGTAAGTACATAATGTTGGACGTTGTACTCATTGGCGTGCTAATGTTGGACTTATGCTGTATATTGTCATTCGTACGCAGAGTTGGACATTCCAGAGAGAACTTTCCTGCACCGGGGCTGATCAGAGACTACCAGCGCTGGATGGGCGGTATAGATATTCGCGACCAGCTCCGTATGCAGTGCTACAGTATCCAGCTCGCCAACAAGCCGAAAAAAACTACTACCGTAGTTATTTTTAGACTTGGTGGACATGGCGCTAGTGAACGCTTTCGTCGTTCATAGATATCAAATCAAATCGGCGGACAGCGACCTCCTGAGCACTGCAAGTTTTTCCAGACACTCCACGAACAAATGATCGTCATTGATGAGAACAAGTTCGAAGGGATTCAAGTTCGAAGAAATTGAGGTAAGTTGGTACCTACAAGTTGTCACGATGATCGTCGCTAACGTTTGCTACCCTACGCGTAGGCGGCGACTCGAGCAGAAGATAGATCTGCTGCATCACCGCGGACGCCTGCTGGTCAAGGTGGCAGTGGTCAGGGCAATCACTGACTTGCTGAGTGCCCGGATAGGGTCAATACGACGCGGACCAGCAATGGAAAGCTTGACACCAAACGCATAGCGCACACTTGCAAGGTGTATGCTGTCTATAAAGTGGAACTTCGAAAATTCACCAAGTGGTACTGTCCAGGCTGCTCCGAAGACGAACTGCGGTAAGTTGCTCATGTTGATACTTGCTGTGAACGTTTAGCTAACTGGATTGGTTTGACATGCCCGGTAGAAATCATCTCTGCAACGTTGTCCGTGAAGGGCAGACAAAGACCTGATTTCAAATCTGGCACGCCGACTGGGGCAACAGTAAGAGTATTCCCGAGCGTGTGCTCGAGAACCACCGTGAAGGATCGACGCCCAGGCCAGGCACAGCGAATGCGCCGCCACCACCGAGTTCTCATGGGCGACGAGGTGGTGGAGAGGGGCGACGAGGGACCTCACGGTGGAGGAAGGGATATGGCTCGAGTGACGGCAGCGAAGAAATGTCGGATGGGGTCATATTGTGGTGACGAACCCAGACGATGAGTAAGCAGCACGATCAATGGATACTGAGCCGTTTTGGCTTTAGATGTCTCGTCCTTTTCTATGCACAACGTTGTGTGAACACAGTGTGCTCGACGACGCGCAATTCAAGTCCATGTTGATTGGGCGGAATTACCACGTGTTCAGTTGTAGGAAAGTAGAGTACAAAACAAAGTCGTTTCGATAAAAGAACAACAAATATCCAACTTGAACACAACCAGATTATCCTTCGAGCCAACAAAAGCCCTAATATGTTGGAGGTGTCATCCTAAGTTCACATTTACCCTCCCCCTTCACATATCTTTCACACACCCAAAATTCGCATTAACGGTCAGCACATACAAAACGTTATATTAAATTATGTTGGAGCTCCAACATAGTATCAAAATATACCCCGCGATTTGCAGTCGGGTCTTGAAGGGTTAAGTACCGCAAATCGTAGGACAAACGAATCGGGTTTCACAATAATCTATTTTTTTGCATTATTGTGCCTTGCATCCAAAATGTCCGTCCCCATAGTAGCGTAGCTGGATTTATGATCCTACGGGATAGAAATAAAAGACATGGGGTGTAAAACCTGGGCACCAACGCCGGATTTTTCTGTAAGAATACTGATCGTTCGGTTTATTCCAAAATGATCAGAAATGCCACTCAATCTTGAACAAAATTTGACCAAGTAGCCTACGCAATCAGCAAAATCGAGCATTATGGCATTAATAACGAAGCCTAATTAATGTACATTGCAGGCATATTCTGTAGTATTTGTTGCCCCTATGTGACTCATAAACAATTTGACCACAAATACGGTAACCCGGGAATGACCACTACTTTTAAATATATGGAGCTCGATTTATTTAACATCAACCTCGTTTATTGTGGGTTCTACTCTAAATTTTCTGAATGAATCGCGCGAACCCAGTAGCGCGACCAAAGGCACGACTATGAAATAGCATAAAATACGCAACATAAGAGGTTTTCTTCTATCCGCTGGCAATCTTGAAATTGGAGCCGACATCACCAGCGGGCATCCCAGGAACGCGTTCGAGTGTCCCCATATCCAGAACGACGTCGCAGCCCAGTTTCAATCACAATCTATGAACCAGCAACCTCTAACAGCTACCCTACCGGTTGGTCGTGCAGCCGATCCTGAATGCGACTGTAGGCGACCGTGACACCTCCGGTAACACACTTGATCCCTTTGCTGCTGGTGGGACTTCGTTTCGGGATATTCTGGAGAAGCTGTGGGAATAATCCAGCTCTCACATGAAAGGGCGGGCAGTGAGGTCTGATAATTTGTGGACTATTGAGCCTGTTGGAGAAAATTCATGCTGTTCAAGGTCAAGAAACATATCGTCGACATCACAAAATCAGAGGAAAGCTCGACTTCAATCTATGCACGAAAATACGGTCATACTTCTCATCTACGAGTATCGCGTCGGAATTAGGAGGAAGCAGGGTCATCAAACTTTCCCGAGGGCCTGCATCCGCCCGACTGAGACTGACCGGGCTAATGCAACTGCCGAAGGCTCACTTCGAGAGGTTGTGGGTCGTCAGCAGGACCAGTGGGGTACTACTTACGATGGCGAAACTGTCGTTTGGCGAATGTGGGCGAATGAAGTGACTCGTAGTCTTGATCGCTCCACGTGCGATGAGGTACTACGAGCACCACCAGCAATACGCATCTTGCGGCTCTTAAGCGCGAGTGCTCTAGCATGCAAGAGCGGTTCATTTGGTATTAGCCAGTCGGCACATCTGCATAAATTCATCAATTGTCGAGGTTGGTCAACTTCAGCATGACTGGGAGGCATATGGACGCCGTCTGGAGAGTTACGAGAAGAGTCTTCAGTCTCGCAAGTCCATGATCGAGCTGGCTGCCGCCTCTTGTCTACCATGATAGGATATAAGCGATAATTTTCGAGTCAATTTTGACCAATGAGAGATGTCTATTAATTGCTTGGGCGATCCCACAAGTCGACCAAGTTGGGCAAATAGAGCTGGAATTCACATTTTCACCATTTGGTTTTTCTATGAACTCGTTTTATTTGCTGCTTGAGATCGATTTGATGGCTTAATCAGGGAGGCAAAATGAGTGCAAGACTCGATAATTCATAAGGTAACGTACCAATTATGGCTCGGTTTTGATGGTCTCAAAACGCGAGGTATAGCTACCGTAATACTCATAAC
>KQ473487.1:8111-27411 GCA_001314375.1 Phytophthora podocarpi | reverse complement strand
CATCATCGCCGTACCGTAATCACAGGAATGGTGGCGGTGCCACTGAGTGCAGGTCATACCGGTATCTACCGGTATACCGCAGCTGGTCGAGGCGTCATCTTAACAACAGAAATGACGCATGGTCGGCCAAAGGCGCTGGACATGGTCATCAGGTTTGCAGAATTAAGACTCCAGCATGGAGCAGTGTACAGTCTCTCTACTGCGAGGTATCCAAGCGTGATCCAAGCGATCAAATCTCGCTGGATAGCATCCGACCTTGAAGTGGGCCCTGTGTGAAGCAGGTCGCTTTACCTGTTAGGAGTCCTCAGGACCAGGTCAAACGAATCAGCAGCTATCCGTCTAGAAGGAGAGCAAGTTGTACAAGTTTGTGTGTATTGACAGACTCGTTCGCCTTCAAGGCCACAAACGCAAGACATGAACAGTATTTTAATCAACGACAGCAGCTTCAACTTCAACATCCACGCTGACCAGCAGCCTCAGAGTCGCTCCCCGAGTGGGTTGCGCGGCACATTTACTTGGTTGTAGTGTCGCTCGTAGAGGCCGTAAGCGAGTCCAGGCAGCAGGAATGCCAAGACGATGAGCGTCGAGGTCATGCTACGGAATGTGTCGAAGACGATGTAGCAGAGCACAAACGTCGGAAGGCCGGCCAACGCAGCGAGCACGCGAGTGCCGCCAGGGACGCGAACGGGTCGAGGGATGTACGGCAGCAGTTTGCGGAGACGGACGGCTGCGACGATGATCAGGAGCTGCACGGCCCCGGCAAAAGCGTTGGCCATGGGCAGCAGGTCGTTAAAGTCGACGCCCAGCAGCGCGACCGTGGACAGTGCCGTGATACTGATGGACACGTAGGGGGCATCGAAGCGAGAGCTGCGCCACGCAAAGCAGTTCGGCAAGAGCTGCACGTCGCTCATGCCCGAGAGCTGGAACGACTTGCAGAAGATGTTCGAGATGAACAGTCCGGCGGCCGAGCAGCAGGAAGAAAAGACGAAGAAGGCTTTGAGCACCGAGCCGCCGATAGCGTCGGCGAGTGCCGGGTACGAGTCGTGCGTGAAGTAGGTCCAGTTGGGGTCGTCGACTAGAATGGCGGCGGGCATCGGAACCAGGTACGTCAACAGCGTCAGTACGACGGTGAATGCAATCGCCCGCGGGTAGACGCGAGCCGGGTTGGACACCTCGCCGCCGAACACTGAAGCCATGTTGATGCCGTCGAAAGCCCAGAAGAGTGTGTTGAGCAGCAACGCCCAGTCGATCTCCACGGGGCCAATTTGCTCGTCGTCGCCCAGATCCTCGTGGATGATGTTGGTCTCGTGTCGAACCTCGAACAAGTCCCCAAAGTCCCGCGCTCGAGTGTATCCCCAGGCTGTGAAAGCCAAGACGGGTAGCAGCACACAGACCAACAGCACGATGCATGTACGAGAGACCACTCGAGTGCCAACGAGGCAAGGGAGCGTGAACAAAACTGCAAGCGCCAGTTTGACAGCGAATGACACGATGCCAGAAGAGATGGAGACGTCGTAGTAGTCGTCCAATATCTCTAGAAAGATGCCTGGCAACAAGGCCGTGTTGAAGATGCCTGCAATCCAAGACCAGTAGCCAACCTGGAAGCCCCAGAACGGACCGCAAGCGTTGAAAACCCACACCGTAAAGCCGCCATCTTCAGGAAACGCGCAGCACAGCTCTGCCACAATGAAGGCGTACGGCCCCGTGATGAGGAGGGGGTAGAGGACCATAGCTGGTAGACCGATAGCTGGCCCGGTGGACGAGATGATCGGCTCCGACCCCAATGGCCCCCCGCAGCCGAAGAAGTAGGCGACCGCCACAATGGAGACCGTGCCCATGACGCGGTGGTGGACCCGGGTCCCGTTCGACTTCCTGTACGCGCCATCGGCATCCAGTACGGCTGTGTCCAGGCACTCGATGTCACTGCTGGAAGGAAATACAAAGCGAGGCGTTGAGCACGGAATCGTTTGGTAGAAAGCAAAGCACTTCGACGTACACGAATCCGGCGGTCATAGTAACACTTGGTGGACGAAGACTTGGGTCCTAGCGGGCAAATTCCCTTGTGAGACTAAAAGACGTCATCTCCGAGGCATGCAGCCATTTCCATGAACACGCTGGCGCTTTCCATGCTTCTCCGGCTTCCGAGAGAGGCCTACCAAACAATGCTCAACTCTGCAATGCTAGACTCGTATTGACTCACGTGGAAATACTGTTCATCAAGCCAGACTGCTCAGTTTAGTCAGTCACCCGTCGCTGAGCCGGTAACGTAGTGAGTCCAACGATCATGAATAAACAAATTATGTTTTAATTCACAAGGAACCTCTTTCAGCCGTTTTCGAGTTGTAAACTCCGTCCTATGCCTGGTAGAAGACGGCGCAGAAGAAACTACTATGGGGGTGACGCTGGTAGAGCCCATAGAGGAGTCCTGGTAGCAGGAATGCCAAGATGATCATCGTCGATGTCAAACCCGAGAAGGCGTCCAAGACGATGTAGCAGAGCATGATCGTCGGCAGGATTGCCATCGCAGCGATGGCGCTCGTGCCGCCAGGAACTCGAACGGGTCGAGGGATGTACGGCAGCAATTTGCGGAGACGAATAGCGGCCAGCATGATGAGAAGTTGCACCGCACTTGCGAACACGTTGGTCATCGGCAGTAGATCGTCGAAATCCACCCCCAGTAGCGCGACGGTGAAGATGGCCGTGATGCCGATCGACACGTAGGGCGTGTCGAAACGCGTGCTGCGCCACGCAAAGCAAGCTGGCAGCAACTGCGACTCGCCCATGCCCGCCAGCTGAAAAGCCTCGCAGAAGATGCCCGAGATGAACAGCCCAGCCGCAGCACAGCACGACGAGAAGATAAACAGAGCCTTGAGCACAGGCCCGCCAATTGACTCAGCGATCTGAGGGTACGAGTCTCGCGTGAAGAATGTCCAGTTGGGGTCGTCCACTATGATGGCCGCTGGCATCGGCACCAGATACGTCAGCACCGTGAGCACAACCGTGAGAGTGATGGCGCGCGAGTAGATTCCAGCGGGGTTGGCCACTTCGCCACCAAAAACCGACGCGATGTTAATCCCGTCGTACTTCCAGAAGAGTGTGTTGAGGAGCAGCGCCCAGTCAATGGCCTTCTCGCCCACTTGGATGTTGTCGCCGGCGTGCTCCTCGATCCCTTCGTGGCGGACCTCGATGAGATCCACGTAGTCACGCGCTCGCGAGTAGGCCCAGACCGTGAACACCAGCACAGGCAACAGCACGCAGACAAGAAGGACCACACAGCTTCGAGATGCCACCTTCGTGCCGAACACACTTGGAACTGTAAAGAGGACCGCCAGCGCAGTCTTGACGGCGTAGCAGGCAACGTCCGATTCGATGGTGACGCCGTACGAGTCGCTCAAGATCTGCAACAAGAACCCCGGCAGCAGCGCCGTGTTGAAGATCCCGGCCATCCAGGACCAGTAGCCAACTTGGAAGCCCCAGAACGGACCAAAGGCGTTCAGCACCCAGATAGCGAAGCCTCCGTCCTCTGGAAAGGCACAGCACAGCTCTACCACGATGTAGGCGTATGGCCCCGTCACGAGCAGAGGGTAGAGAACCATTGCTGGTAGGCCGATAGCTGGGCCCGTCGACGAGATGATCGGCTCCGACCCCAATGGACCCCCGCAGCCGAAGAAGTAGGTCACCGCCGCAATGGAGAGCGTGCCCATGACACGATGGTGCGCTGGGCGGCGATTCACTTGACTTGACTTTCGGTAGGGGGCTTCGAGTACGGCTGGGTCCATGGCTTCAAGGTCGCTGCGAAAACAAGGCAACACAGTTTGTTGGTGCTGACGACGATAGAGCTAAGCGAGCAGTGGATGGGACTTACACAGAGCTTGAAGACATCGAAATGAGCAGCGGAGGCTGCGGCGAGAGCTTGATGGTTCTTGGCGAGACTGCGCGGCGAGGTGGCGAATTCAATTGTGAGCCGGGCTGCTGCGGTAGGCTTGAGACAGAGTGCAGTCGAATACCTCGCAGCAATCTAGACGAAGGGGTCATATTTTCCACGGAAAATGCTATGAGTCCTTTTACAACTCCAGCTACTGCTGTCAATTGGAGTAAGGTTCGCGCAGAAGGAGTTCTCATATGGCGTATTTGCCAGCTGCAGCCTGTCACTTGGGTGATAGTCGAACGCGCGAAGGTTTAAGACGGTGATTGAAATCGCGGTTCGTTGTTTCCGGTTTCCGAGTTTCTGCTGGACTCAGTTCATTCAGTTCGCTTCTCCGTCCACCACCGTCACTCGCGTTATCCTGATGACGACGCCCCCAGGCGCAGAACTGCATGCCCGTGGCATCGTCCAGTTCATGTATTCACGATTGGTTGTGTAGGTCGTCGATCACGAGCTTGCTTCATCGCATTTTAATCGAGAACGGTGCCATCCTCACCGACCACCCAAAAGCTGGTAGACCACTTCCTCTCGTTGGATGTCCACCGTTGAGAGGCCAAGAAGCAGCTGAGACACAAGTTGTAGGTGTGCACTGTCATGCCCGACGTGGTGTGACTTGAGCGCACCACGAGATCCTTGCGAACGCTACAATGCTTGCACACGCACTACACCATCGCAAACACACACGCAAGTTAGGAACACTCATGTCTCCAGACAAATGCCAACGCGCGTGCCGTACCTCGTGGCAAAGTGTGCACTTTGCATTGAGAAGAGCTTGCCTATAGACTTGCTGCAGTGTGAGCAAACATTCAAGCCTTCACTCTCGGTCATCCGAGTTGTCGTCGTCTGCTCCGTGGCAATTGAAGAGGATGAAGAAGTTGAAGACTTGGAGGCAGCGAAGACGCTTCCAGGATCCAGAGCACGTTGCTCGGCCGCTGTTTTGTGCAGATACCACCGCAGCTTCTTGCCCTGCGCACACTCAATCGGAGCACCCATGCCCAAGATGCTGTTTGCTATCTCCTGTAGCACGAAAAACGAGAGCACGGTGCCTCCCGGGTCGATCACCGCATGTGCAAACGACTCCACCATTTGGTCACTTTGCTGTCGATAAATGACGCAGAAGGGCATGCTAGCGCGCACGATGCCGAGGTGTTTCAACTCCGGCAAGTCGGGGTGCGCTACCGACTGTGCAATGCTGTACCCGATGCGTTCATCACGAGACGTCGTAGCGAAGCCAGTGCTCATGAGTACGACGTAGTCTCGCTGCTTGACGATGGCCCCCAGACCTGAGGCCGAGTAAAGGATCCAGGCGACACCCAAGAAGTCGAACGGGTCGTTCTCGGTTGGGCTTTCGAGCGTGCCCAGCATCACCAAGTCGTCCATGCCGTCCTTGCCGTAGACGCTTCGTCTCCGTAGAGACGTTGTGTCATGCACGAAAATGCCGTACATGACGTCGTCCAACGTGCCTTGGAAAGTGCCCGTGCACAGCACCACCGGGATCTTGGTGGCCACGGACAGCGACGACACAGGGCCGATCAGAAGCGCGTCGTCGTCCACCTCGACCCACGACTTGGAAGACACGGGTGCGTCCGAAGCCGCACCTGTCGCTACTGCAGATACCGATGCACTAGGATTGAAGCTTGTGTCACTGCTACCTGATCGCAGGTGATAGACCTTCATGGTTCCCTTTGATCGGACGTGTTTCCAGCGTCGCGAATCTAGAGACTGCTTCCTCTCGTACAGGAAATCTTCGTAGAGTGCGCGCGTTTCACGAAAACTTTCGTTGGCGAGACTGCGGTACTCGCGCGCGTCGTCGTCCGTGAGAGCTACTGGCGGCAGCATGGTCGAGCCGATGAACGTGTGCGACGCCGCGTCCGACCCAAACGTATTGGCCATGACCGTCAACTTGGTTGCCACCGAGCCTGCGAGTTCGATAGGGCTTGTCGAGATATGAATGCACCCAGGGTGCAGCGCATGTCTCAGTTGGGTCCGAGATAAGAGAGAACGGTGTGGTCCCACGCCCACCCACCGCAGAGGCAGCTCTGCTCGTCGTGTCGTGTTGCAGTCTGGAAGAAGAGGAGATGGCCTGACTTGAGTCACAACAACAAGAGGGGAGACCACTTTCAGTTGAATGAGCTCCAGGAGCATGTGGCCAAGTTCAACCTGAAAGGTTTAGACAGCAACAACCTCAACCACGTGCCGTGCCGCTGCTGCTGCTTCATCACCACTGCCTACGTCCTACCAACTCTTCTTCTGGATCATGGGAACAGATAGGTCGCCACCGCTCCGCTAATGGCCGTTGTCACAAGCGTGGACACCACGTTCACCTGTTTGTTGCTCAGCAGATTGAGGCCGCAGACGTGCTCGACGTCCGCTGCCTCCTCGCAGATTTTGCGCCTCTTGCGGTCGAAGTACGTGGCTTGCACCGTCGCGCCGAGCACCGAGTCCAGCACGGAGCCGAACAGGCCCGTCACGACGCCCAGCGTGATCACCTGGAGCTGCGCCGTACCGGACCAGAGACTAGCCGCGTAGTGGAGAGCTCCAATGAAAGCTCCGCCCAATGCCGACACGGCCAGCCCCAGCACCGACACGCCGCCGTTAGTGCCGGGCGGCACCCGGCGCAACGTCGTGATGAGTCTCGGCACGCTCCTGCTCAGCACGCCGAGCTCCGACGCCCACGTGTCGGCTGCGCAGCAGGCGTAGTGTCCGATATAGCTGGCCAGCAGATAGCTGCGCTCCGGGGCGCTCTGGAAGTTAAGGGCCACGTCGTCGTCTCCGAACTGGACGACGGAGTAGACGGCCACGAGCGTGGCCAGGAGACTACAGGCCAGCACTTGACGCGCGGACCGCTGGCCACCTGGCTTGTAGCTGGCGTCCAGCTGCTGCTTGACACTGGCGCGCACCTTGGTGAGCTTGCTGCCGGAGAAGTAGAAGCCCAGGAGTAGGAGGCCGAAGCGATAGCCAGACGCCAGCGTGAAGAACCCCACGAAGCAGGCGGCGGCTGCGCCCGACACGTCCAGAGACTGCTTCTTGAGGCCGCGACGACCGAGACCTCCGGCAAGCAGACCTGCCACCAGCACGCGCGACAGAGGAACGAGCATCTTCAGTCGACCGTCTATCTGTGACTGTGATCTCTCCGCACGACAAGTTGCATACAGTTTTCAAGTTTGTCGAATGTAGATTTGGCCGGCCAAGTTTCGGTGGCGGAGGTGAAGTTGACGCACGCGCAACGTCCAGAGTGGCACCGCTGCCAGTCCCGCGCTGAGCATTCGTCGATTTGCTAGAGAGTATCAGTCCACTTCTGCCCATGAGCTCCCGGGTCATTTCGTCCACTACGCTGCCGGGCGTGCGGTTCACGAAGGAAGACGTGCAGCACTATCGCGAGGTCTCGGACGCCTGCCTGGCCGAGGTGCTGGACAAATACGAGACATATCTCTACAGGGGCAAGCGCCACATTGACACAGAGCGGTGGAAGACGGTCAAGTCACGTGAAAATGTCGTCGTGTATCGGGAGCGCTCGACGTCCGACGCCGGTCTCAGCAAGAGCAGTGGCCAAGACCTGAGCAGCTCCAGTAGCAGTTCCCGCGAGGTGGTGGAGACGGTGAGCGGCTCGCTATTGTCGGGTCCTGGTGCAGCGCTCGCTGAAGAGACCAAGATCCCGGTCATGATCTGCACGGCCACGATGCCAGGGACTCTCAAGGAGGCAATGTTCGGAGCGTACGTTGATGACGCCGCCTCGTTCCGTCGACGCAGCGCCTATGAACAAGACTTGGCCGATGACATTGGCATGTTGGCCACCTTCAATCGTCCATCAGAGAAGGACCCGTTCCAGTTCATGGGGCTCACCTGGATCCTGCGGAGCTTCCCTGGTCTTAGTGCCGTGGTCAAACGTCGGGACTTCCTGTTGTTGCAGCGCAGCGGCCCCTCCATGACGTCACGGGGCGACTGCATTGGCTTCACGATCACTCAGTCCGTCCCTCACCGGGACCTGCCCGAGTTGTCCCAGTTCGACATCATTCGAGGCAGGATGTCAATGTGCACAATCTACCGACAGATGGGAGGGCAAGTTGATGTCTTCGTCCAGATTGTCATGCAACCTGGTGGCCACGCGTTGAAAACCTTCATGATACAGGAGACTGCCACGTCCATCATGTCTGTTGGTAAACCTATGAATGTTGCACAGAGGAAGAAACTCTTCTGGTTGATGCGGATGAACGCACTGGAAGCCCCGAGGGGCGGATCAGACTCCTCCACTTCCTCGTCTTCAATTCACCGGAGACAGGAGTCTGGTCACTGTGCGTCATGCAAGAAATCACTCGCTAGAATCTTCTCCACGGCTGGGAGATTCTGCCAGATATGCCAAAAGGTTTGTCCGCGTGTATCCACGTGGTTTAGCAACGACTAACATTGTATTGACCTTGTGTTGTGTCGGGTGAACACAGCGAGTGTGCTCGAAGTGCAGCGTGACCAAGAAGCTCGTCATCGATGCCACAGAGAAGACGGCGGTGATTCGACCCTTCAACTTCTGCATTGGATGCACGCTGGCTGCTCGAAGCTACTCGTCTTTGCAAGTTCACGCTGAAGAGTTGACGCGGCGCACCCGCAAGTAGCACAATCGATTCCTTTGGACACATGAACAAGTCAAGGCCTTCATGGTGAATGTGTACTGAAGCGTGCACGCGAATGAAGTTTACACTGCTCAGGATTCATTTTTTTATTCAGCGATCGATCTCAATGAACGCTTTCTGCTTCGAAAAGCGCACTGGCCGCTAATACGAAGTACACTTGTCTCTCCTTTGATGGCATCTCTCGTTTAGGCGGCACTGCATCCGGACGAGCTCATCGCCGGGTCTTCCACGTACAGCATGACGCGCGGAGTAGCTGAGGAGGAGCGATGCACGCCAGCTTGGACGTATGCTGTGATGCTGTAAGCCTTCTGACGCGGCAGATAATAAGGAGATGCTGCGTAATGCGAAAACTGCTGCGACCCGTACGGGGTGTATGGCCGTCCAGTCTGAGTTGACCTCCGCCGCATAGACGACGGGCGAGAACGGCTGCTTGGGCGATCCATCGTACTGTGAGGAGTGACGAGTCCGAAGCTCGTCTGCTCTAGGATCTCCTCAACGACGATCTGCGAGGCGTTGCGCTGGTTGGTGCGCACTACACAGGGCAAGCAGAACTTGAGAGCCTTCTGGCAAATGTCGTTCGTGATGGCAGCGCCACTGCCACTGCTGCTGCGACTGCGGCTTCGCTCCGTGGACGCTCGAGATGCCTCTGGCTGCTCAAACTGCTGCACACCTATGCTCCCACCCAGATCCACGCCGTTATTCACGGGCGTGTTGCTGTCATCGCTTCGTGAAAAGCGCAACTTCTTCACAACACTGCAGCGCGAACACACCATCTTGGCGCAAATAGTGCAGGGCACTCCACTTCGGTTAAGAAAGCTGCCTACTCGACGGTCACACAGCGAGCAGTTCGTCGACCAAGCTCCATCTCCCATGATAACATCGGCGTCTTCGTCGCCTACCTCGTCGATCCCGCCCATGCCCATGCCTCTGTCGCCGTCGTTCGTCTTGCGCAGCTGACTCGTCGCTCTGCGTCGGCGTCCAGCTTGTTGTGCTGCGAACGCGATCTTCTTAAGGTGAGCGCAGTCCACAACGGAGAACGTCATGTGCAGCAGGAGCTCAGCACCTGCATTAACAGCCAGGAACTGCATCATGTCGCCCTGAGGGTCGTAGTAGCCCCTCGTGAACACGTTCAAGGTGCCCGTGAGCCCCCCAGCTCCATCAGAAGACGGTTGTTGCTGGAACAACTGCACGATGGAGGCTCGAGCTCGAATGACCGAGGAAGAAATGCTCGTCGTGGCCAATTGAGCCAGAGCCTTGATGCTCACCGAGTGCATCACGCGGTACCCCACGCGGTCTCCGTTGGCTCTCCTGGAGACGCCTGTAGCCTCCAAGTAGAGCAGATCTCGTCGCTTGACGAAGGACGAGCCGGACATGGCGTCATGGCGCACGACCCACTTGAGTCCGAGGAAGCGGAACGGCTCCTCTATGGTCGGGCCTTGGATCGTGGCCAGCACCTGGGCGTCCTCCAGAGAGTCTCCAGCATAAGCTCCGTTCATCTTCATGGCCCGCGTGTTGGCACTCACCAGGCCGTACATGGCGTCGTTCACGTGGCCGGCCAGGTGGCCCATGACCAGCAGCAGCGGCAGCTCCGTCTCGTTGGCTGTGTACTGGCCTGGCTGCTGATCTGCGAACTTGGTCGCCGCCTCCTTGTGTTGTTTGTAGGCCTCCAGCTGGTCTCTCTTCTTGACGAGCTTCCACTGCTGCAGATCCACTTGGGGTTGACTGCGGTGGACGTCGTAGGCCGTCAACGCGTCGGCCAGCAGCAATTCGGCTAGACGCGAGCACACTTGGGCCTCGTCCTGCGACAGGCTCACGGCCCGCCGCTCCAGCGCCGAGAAGGCCGAGAGCGTCTCCAGCTCCACCAGGTTGCTGCTGGTTTGCGCCCGACTGCGAGTCGCACGGGACCCCAAACGAGGTCGGGGGAAGCGACGGAAGCGGTGCGGAGTGCCGTCCATTGCTACGGACGTCGTGGTCAGACAGCGACAACGGCGACGACAAGGCAAAAGGCAAAAGGCAAAAGGCCGAATGACTGTTGCGCTCGCTGCACGCACGTGCGACTCGGTTTATGAACACACTCTGCATCCTTTAGGTCATCTTCGGATGCCAAATCCGATTGTAATGATATGTGGACTGAAGTGTTATGACGGGGTATTGGTTTATGAAGGTGATATGACTTATACATTGTAGGAAAAAGAATGTTTGTGATATATAAAGTTGTAGAATTAGTTAGAGTTACCCGAAATCCGGGTTTCGGAACCTTTTGAGATTTGTGACATAGTGAGGTCAAGTCGAAGACGCAGCAGGTGTCCACGCGGAACTTGGTGCCCTCCATGATGGTGGAGTTTAAGCCCGCTCTCTTTCTCTCTTGCTTGACACGCTGTCAATGGATCTCGACCTCGTTGTGACCCCATCGCCGTCATGTAAAAGCGATCGTACAGTAATCTACGCCTATAAATACATGTAGTTGTGCCAACAAGTTGTTCGATTGTCCACTGTCCTGGCTGCAATAGTCCGACGCCGCCGTCCTCTCTCACCGTCGACTTCAAGCGTCTTGCTGTGTGTACCGGTATCGCGCGTATGCAACGTGGAGTGAAGGGTAAATGACTCCACACCAACCATTTCGCAACGCCATGCGTTCAACTCACTTGGTTTCGAGCCTCAAACGGACGTGCCGCTTTGGCTTTCTGCTCGGATGTCGTGGCCAGTAAAGTTGTCGTCTGAGCACTCGCAGCCCACCACTTGCCCTAATCTGGCCTCAAAGGTGACGCTAACGCTCGGACCAACCAAGTTTTGGATAACGGTTCCCGCCCTGCATTTCGGTGGCTGCAGACCGCACGTAGCAGCCCCATTGCCATGAGTGATGACAGTCATCAAGACACCATCGCCGCTTTCAGTCGGTGTTTGGAGGTGCTGCGAGATGTAGCCATGCATTTTCAGCCTCTGTATGGGTGGCCACTCGTCACTGACGAGCAACAGAAGCAGGAGCCATTCCCTCTCCAATGCAGACACGTGCCGCGAAACCGCACACACACATGCTTTCAAACCTTGACGCATCTCATTTAACCTGTATCACTCCTTCCTTCGGAGATGCTAGCATATTAATATCAGCGTCAGGCGTCGCACAAACGACATACCTACAATGTCGACCGGGTGGCCTTGGAGTAATCTGTCCACATTCTCGTTGTCCGCTTTACTCGTTTCTGAAGGCGACCACGGAAGTGAAAAGAGCGTGTACGTTATCACTGCATATACCGTATCGTGAATTCGCATCGTACTGCCAAGAGCAAAACAGTAAGTTTGTGAGCACAAATTGTGGTCGCCCAACCATCCTCGACTTTTATATGGGTCGTCGTCAATTCTGCAACTGAAAAGTATTACGCAGACCTTCTCCTCTTTGGCGCGATCCCGATCACTCCCGTTCGGTGTGATCTAGTAAAGACGTCTGTTTTCAATTACTTATGCTTACGCCTATCTCTGTCTGCTGTTTCTCCTGCACTTGGTGCCCTTAAGGCGTATTTGACACTGAGGCCCTTTTGACCCCTTCTCCCTACACATGCATTCTGCGGGTGGCTCTCAGCCACTGCAGCCAATCATCTTCAACACTCCGTCGCAACTTGCGTCGTGTCCCGGGCTGTCATCTCAGGTTGCACTTCAACTGCTGCTGTGAGCAGCACTTTGACACGCCGTCCTCCGAAGACACTCGCATAGTGAACTTCAGAATACTTACTTAGTCATCTTCTCCACCTTGATGCTGTCGAGCTTCATGATAGCGTTCTCGTTGCTTCACTCGTTCCGTCTGTCCAATCTCCAGCACCATCCCTACGAGGTGAGTCAACATGCTCAGTCTAGGATATCCCAGAGGTTTGGTGAGGAGATCAGCCGGATTCTCCGCTCCCTTAACATTCCAGACTTGCACTACTTGCTGAACTACTTGCTCACGAACATAATGGAAAGGTAGCTCGATGTGGCGTGTTTTCCTGCTGTACGTAGGATTCGACGCGAGAGCGATTGCTGCCTGATTGTCGACTCCTAGTGTAAACTTGACTTTCGTGTCAGAAACCGCCTCATACAAAATGTTCATCATCGCTCTCCCTTCCATGCACGCTTCGCAAGAAGCGATATATTCAGCTTCCGCAGTGCTTAGCGCCACAACGCTTTGTCGTCGCGCGGCCCATGCAATAGGTCCACCTGCAACCAGTAATATGTAGCCCGTCACACTTTTTCTCGTGTCTGGACAGTTGCCCCAATCTGCATCACAAAATCCATTGATTGTGATGATTTGCTCTTCATCATATTTGTCGGGTTTCTTGAAGAAGATGCCAAGCTCTTGCGTTGCAACTAAATAACGCAGTATGCGCTTCAGTGTGCCACAATGTTGTACAGTGGGGTTTGTCACGAACCGGCTCAAATATCCAACGGGGTACGCTAAATCAGGTCTCGTACTCGTAGATAAGTACATCAACGATCCGATGGCAGCTCGGTAGTTAATACCAGGTTCAAAACCATCATCTTCTGTTGCAGCTTTTAACTTGACAGTAGGGTCCATTGGAGATCGACATCCGCGGACTCCTTCAAATCCGAACTTATCAAGCACTTCTTTAGTGTCCTTGCTCTGATGTAGGAAGCATCCGCCATCCTTGCGGTCGATCTGGATTCCTAGATAGCTGTGCAGCCGCCCCATGTCCTTGATTCCGTACTTCCTTTTCATCGCCGTAAAGAAGTTAATCTTCCAACTCTCATTCTTCGTTGCACATATGACGTCGTCCACATACACAAGTAGCAATGCTGACACGCCGTCCTGAGCATACGAATATAGACATGGTTCCGTCGTGCAGCGTCGCCAACCACGATTAGTGAGCCACTCGTGTANCTCTCGGCCACTTTGGTGCAATCCATACATCGCGTGTTTTACTTTGTAGACCCAGTCCTTTTTGGTCGGGAAGCCTGCAATTCGCCGGATGAAGTGCACGATTTTTAGCTTGGCATTCAGATAGGCAGTGTTAATATCACACTGATAAGCATCCAGTTCCAAAACTTCACAGAGGGCCACAAACATTCTCAATGATGCCATTCTCGCCACAGGGGAAAATATCTCCAGCAATATGAAGTCGATATTAGGCTCATGTTTATCACCTCGCGCACACAGTCGCGGGCGAAAGCGAACAATATTCCCGTTGTCATCTGTTTTGATCTGGAAACGCCACATAGTTTGCAGGGCTCGCTTGTTTTCTGGCATTTCAGTTTCAGGAACTAGTTCTACGACATCTTTGTCCTCCATTGCTGTCAATTCGCGCTGCATTCCCTGCCACCACTCCTTCTGTTGTGGAGATTGCATAACCTCTTTGAGCATTCTAGGTAGTCGAACTTCAGACTCATGCCATCTTTTCTCCACCAGCTTCATATCCATAAGGGCCACGAAAGCAATAGCTATGTACACGTCAAATAAGGGTTCGTTTGTGCCCTTTTTGCCGTACTCCTGAAGCTGAGAAGCTCTTTGTTTCATCTCCGGTTCTCAATCCTCGGCAAACAGTTCGCCTTCAGCACGTTTATTATTACGTGAGGGATTCATAAGGGTTTCGGTCCCCTCTATGTCCCCAGCTTCAGCGGGCTCTCCGTCCTCGACGGGGTTTCGTTCATCAGCGGACTCACTGCTCCTGTCAGGGTCGGAATGGGGTGGGCATTTCTTTGTCCTCGGCAACATCTTCACCTTCCTGGTTACTATCTTCACTATCCCGAATGTTGTTCGGTCCTACGGTTGTAGGCTGGTTCTGGGTGACATGGGTCGATGGTATCAACGCTTGTTGAGGTTGCCGAAAAACAATATCATCACTAAATGTTGGAGGTTGACGATCCATCCAGCTTGGGTGTGGTGGTTCGGGCACACGTTCCACGTGTCCGACATCTCTTCGTCGTCTCCATTTAATGTGTTTGCATCGTAATCATGGCTCTGAGGAGCACCACCCCCGTCTACGACTGGTAAGTCGAAATCTTGCCGCCCGGTGCTTGTCAAGTCCGGGTACGACGCAATTGCCCATTCTCGAATGGTATTATCGAAGTCCGATCCATGGCGATCTTTGTACATAACTTGTTCGTTGACAGTTACTTGTCCATCCAAGTGTGCCATCCTTATAGCCTAAAACGAAGCCAACTCGACAATTGTGCGCAAATTTATGTCTTCCAGGTCCGACTTTAGAATGCAGATAAGCGAGTGCTCCAAATTTCCGCACGTGATGGATATCAGGTTTCTTTGCCCACAAAGCTTCGTATGGAGTTCGATCAATCGCGCTCGAATATGACCGATTCTTCAAATATACTGCGTAGTGCAATGCATCGACCCAAAACGAAGTAGGTAACCCCGATTCTTTCAACATTGCTTTCAGAGTGTCTGGTGGCTTCTCTCCACCATATTGAGACGAGAAGTGTTTGGTGGAGTGGTGGTATGTGTGATGCCATGGTTTTAATACCAAGCATTCATCTCTGAGTTTACAAACTCTCCACCTCCATCCGTAAACACGGTACGCACTTTTGCTCCTGGGCATTGCCGTTCTGCCCAGACAACGTAGCGACGCATCAAAGCGTTGATTTCCTCGCTTGTCTTGCTACGTACGGGATACGCCGTAATAAACCGTGTGAATGCACCCATGATCACTAAGTTAGCCTTAAACCTGGTGCAGTTGTAATTCGTCGGCGGGAAGAGCAGATCCGCGAAGATCAACTCGTTGCGTTGTGTAACTCCACGGTCTATGTGCTTTGTGCTGCTTTTGCTCGTTGCTTACCCATCTGACACGCTTCGCACATTGCAAATTCTCTACGACGTAGCATCATTCCTTCTACGAGTCCTCGGTCGGCCATCATCTTGACATGTTGCGGGCACAAATTACCGAGTCTCTCGTGCCAGCACTTCAAGTCTGCAACTCCGTCTCGGAGTGCGTAGTTTATAGTTGATTCGGGTACAACTCTGTTCACGCCATCCGGTAGGAACTCATTCTCTGCCGTGAACAACCACAGCCCACACTTTTGCAGAGATGCATTGAGCGCCGTAGCTCCGTTCTTACTCACGGCATAAACGGCTGAGTCGTCTTCATAATCCGTTTTACAGCCTTGTCTTCGAGCCATTGACGGCGAAAACAAATTAGAGCGCTTTGGCGAGTAATATACATTATCGACCCGAAGCACGACTTGCTCACCATCCGCCTTAAGCCACAAATCAATAGATCCCACTCCTTCAGGTGATGAAGTGCCATTATAGCCCTTCACAGTTTCTTTCTTGCGCTCCTCCGCTGTCAACTTCCGGTAGTGAACAAAATAGCGTTTATCACCAACTGCGTGACGATTAGCACCACTTCGTATACGCACACCTCAGGTTGGTACACGGCCTCACTTACTACAACATTGGTGCCTTCATGCTCAAATGCAGCACGCGAACTCTCATCCTCCAAGTGCTCGGTACGACAGCTTTACATTCCCACCACCGTCCATGTTGTTCCTGTTGGGATTATTATTTGGGCAGTTACGTCGCGCATGACCAGGCTGGTGACAGCCAAAGCAGTTGCCTTGCTTCCTGTCCTCCTCAAATAGCCGCTGTATGTCCTCACGCTTCTTGTTGCCATTTGTTTTCTGTCCGCCTCCACTATTGCTGCCTTGCTGCTTGCCTTGGTTGGAGTTTGTAGTGGCTGGCGATCTTTTACCGCTGTTTCCACCATTACCGCCGTTTTGGCTGTTCTTGCCAGAACTTTCACTACCTCGACGCACATTGAGTTGTCGCTCTACTATTGCGTTCTTATCTAGCGCGAGGATCATAGCTTTCGCCTCGAGTGGTGTACTGAGTGTCTGCGTTCCACCCAAAAGCATTAATGTCTGCAGTTGGTCATAGTAGTCAAACTGAGACATGGACCGGACCATCAAATCCACCATCCAGACATCACTGATATCAGCAGCTTCCAGGGATGTTAGCTGCTCACGGAGTGAGATCATGTAGAGTAAATGATTCTCTACATCCGCTCCAGGACGACAAGATGCTATTTCCAGCTTCTGTCGCAACGAACGTTGCGTGTAGAGCATAGTCGTGGCATTTTCCCGGCCTTCAAATCGTCTTGCCACATCTCCGAGCCATAATCAAATCTCATTACTTGCCTCGCCAATGTGCACGACAGCGAGCTTGCAATGAGTTTGACAAGCAAACGGTCTTGCCGCATATACTTCATTTCGTCGTCACGGTTGACCATATCCTGAAGAACGATGCTCTGATCGCAGATATCGTCTAGAGGCCAATCCCCCTCTTTGCCTTCATAGCACGACAGATACCGCATCATCTGGCGCTGGAAGAGTTGCCAATCTCGACCGTTCCAGTTGATGGGGCGACCATCCTTGTTCCACTCGACGTCTGGTTTCTTGAGCGTCTTCTCCATGTTGCTTGGGGTTGAGCTCATAAAATGTGGCTCTCAGCCAATCATCTTCAACACTCCGTCGCAACTTGCGTCGTGTCCTGGGCTGTCGTCTCAGGTTGCACTTCAACTGCTGCTGTGAGCAGCACTTTGACAAAAAGGGGGTCTCGAAAACACTTCGCGATCAATTGACGAAGGTGATCGATCGTGGAGTCTTATTACAGTACCAATGTCACGAGACGCGTTAGATTTGCAAAAGTAACATCATCGATGACCTATACACCGTTGTAGGCAGAATAGTGTGAGTATGTTCGGTTGCTACATGTAAACGAGAAGCGTGAGATTTGCGATGACAAGAGAAGTAGCAGCGACAATTGACACGCAGTTTATCCGTGTATCCGAGCTTCAACTCCAGCGATTTACCTTCCAGGCGACACAGCATACGGTGCGATCGAAGATTTTCCCGGTCTATGAAAGCCTTCTCTTCACGGCCGCTGCCAAACCGGCGTTTCGCCCTCACTTCACAGCTCGTTTGCCAACACTTCGTTCTCAAGGCTGCCAAGATCATTATGCGTCTAAACTACGTCGTGCTACTGGCCATTGCTGCTCTTCTTGCTACATGTAGTGTCGATGCTACAGACCCAACCTCCGAGTTTCCAGCCGTGATTAGTTCGTTCGCTGCTGACCACGGCAGTGTCCTTGCCAAGAGGCTCCTAAGAACACACTACAAGGCGGCTGAGGACGATGAAGAGAGGTGAATAATCATGAAAATCTCCCTTGGAGTCTTACAAAGTCACTGAAGGTGCCGACGCCAACAGGTCTCAAGCGTTGGCTGAACAAAAGAAGATCTGTTGATGACGTCTTTGGACGGTTAAGGCTCAACCAGGCAGGGGACAATATGCTTGCCAATCCGTTGTTGGAGACCTGGACCATGTACGTGAACGTCTTTAACAGACAACTCCCCAATATGAAAACGACCATCACCAAGACGCCAAGACGCTCACGACGCACTACGGCGACGACGGTCTGGCAAAGATCCTCCAGTCGGCGAAGAATGTCCAGAGTACGGAGAACCTTGCCAAGAACCTGCAGGTCACGCAGTTCAAGCAGTGGAGCTTGAAGACAAGAATCCGAAAGAGATCCTCGACATGCGCAAGATTACTGAAGCAACGTTGCCTCTATGGGAATAAGAGGATTTGAGACAGAGAGGGAATGTATGAAGGTGTGACGTGTGAGCACGAAATAGTAACTTAGCTGTAAGAAAACCCCAGAAGAGACTTGGATGATGCAGGTGAGGAAGGAAGAGTTTGTGTATTGGAGTCGGTAAAAGCGGAAGTGAAGTTAATGGTGGAGAAGCTACTGAGTCGTACACTCTAGTGTACACTGTTGAATAGTATAGTCCAGTAATATCACCATAGAGAGGGTTCAGGTACCCAAGGTAGATACATGGTACAGTGTACCACAATAGGAAGAGGCAATATCTTCAACAGCCTCAAAACGTGGCGCTTTGGCGCAGGTACGCGTCTATGCTTAATAGGAACCAGCTAAAATAGGCTGTGATTGGGCTTTCGGGTGTATCGTAGTAAGAATTAGTGCCAAATGTACTACCAAAACTGCCAGTCCTTCCCGAGTTTTCTTCATTAACTGCACTCTCTGAGATTTACAACTTCTCAGCTATCGTGAATTCATCGTCTCTCGTGTAGTCAACTTCGTCTTCGACTTCCAAGGGTACTGAGAAACAGGCACGGAAGGGGTGTCCGGCATGATTGCTGTCACAGCCTGTCATCCCATCTCCAATGAAGCGATCTGGCGTCGAAGGTCTGCAGCACTTCCGCACAGCACTTTGTTTCTTCCCACTGAAGCATGGCGTCGGTCTGTAGTTGGTAGAGCTCGGCGCGTTGGATCTCAATGCCGGCGTCGAGTTGGTGTTGGACTTCGCTTCGTGTATGAATAGTGCTTTCGATGTTGGACAATATTAATGTGGCGATGTGAGTCCGAATCTCAGGGTCCCAGACCTTGAGCTCAGACCGCTCAGCTCAGACTTGGGCTGGGCGAGGCTAGGTGAGGCGTGTGACTTGCAATCCCTTCTCTTCTTGGTCCTTGACTACAGCTACACTTTGGGTCCAGANTCCTGGGCTGAGAACTATAGCCCTTGACGGCCTCTTCTTTTCCTCCTCCCGACTCAGACTCAGAGTCGCGTCAACCCCTCTTCTTCCTTGCTTGTCTCGGGTCTGAGGCGAGGTTTGTCTTATAATTACTAAGACTAGACTGGGCTCGTAACCACTTCTCCTTCGTCCTCGGGGTCCAGCGTAGACCCGTTCGCGATGTTGATTTGACTCGGTTTGAGTCCGGACCAAATCCAGAGC
>LGSN01001059.1:0-15570 GCA_001314375.1 Phytophthora podocarpi | reverse complement strand
GGCAAGCTGGCGTGGGGTGCACAAAAGGCGGCAGCGCAGCATTTTAGCATCGACCACAAGACTGTTAGTATAATATGGAAGCGGAGAGAGGATCTTTCCAGCAGGAAAAAGGGCTGGGTGGACAGGAAGAAGAAGTACACGCTCGCTGATGTCGAGAAGAAGGTGGAGGCTGTGCCACTGCTAAAGCGCCAGTCACTTCGTGCAACTGCGGACAGCATTGGCCTCGCTACAACGACNTTTTGATTTTTGTGATTGGAGAAATTTGTGGTTCGTTTTAGCGAATCAGAAGGCGATAAATGAGTCGTTTTGCTTATCGTTTTGCATGTGATTTTGCTTGTGATTGGCTGGGTTTGGCGAAAACTTGATTTGGAGTCTAGAAAGTTCAAAACCTGCCGAAGCTGAACCTACTTTCAAATTTTGAGTCCGGTTTTGGGAAGAGCCAAACCGGTGCTGCTAAAATTGATTGTCATTTCAGGTCATGTATTATCGCCTCTACATCCCACGCTGTTAAAACCCTAGCAAAGCTGCATACCTTGTTTGCTCGAATACATTGTGTATAGTGTTCACCTGAAAACCGCACTAGAACTGGGCACCAACTCACGCCAGGATGCAGTTCCAAAGAGATATGTCCAAACTTTTTTGAACCGGAGTAGTACAATCACATGGAACGCGAAATGGGTGACGATCTGCCAAAATTGGTGGAGATAGAAGTAGAGGAAACAGCAACGAAGCTGTTTGAGACACGTGCAATGCAGCCATTTGGATGAAGTTGGCGATGCACGACAATGATGTGCTTGAAATCAGACGTTGAAGTTGCACTAAATTGCGAGTAGGGAACTGTAGTAGGACACACTTGAATAACGCGAACCCAGTCGGGGAAGCTGGCACTTCCTTTAAGTTCTTGCCGATTGTGTTGTGCTGCTGGCTTTGTAGTAAAAGTAGAAGTTAGAAAAGTAAAACATGCACGCCAACTAGCAGCTCTACATCGCCATCACCAGCGTCCCAGTGATGACGTCCTATCCGACAGCAAGTAGAGACTCTCTACCATAACTTGCACCAGCTTGAGTTGGCGAAGGGCACGCAATATCTGCTTCCGTGTCCGCTGAGCCACGACACGCTGGCTGCGGCACGTAAATGCAGTCTCATAGCTCGTTGAGCCACAGCACGGTGGATAACTGCAACCACATGCAGTTACCCTACTCCATTGCCGTACTCTATTGTATTATGTGGTCGTGATTGGGCTTTCATGCCGCCACCCACTACAGGAAGAAGTCATCGAGTACGAAGACTAGTAAGTCATGCACGAAGATGCTAAAATCAATCTCAGTTTTCGATTTTACAGCGTACTCACAACATCAACTCGACTCCCGATGCATGCCGTACTTCCTCTCTAAGTGCTACCATATCAGCGAATTAAATTCGCGACAGAGACGGTATTAATAGACACCAAACCACCGTAATAACCTGCATCATCTTCTTTGCCACGTCAACAGCGGCACTACTGCACCGCGTTAACAGGGTGTTACTCGTGGCCCAGCGATTATCTCGGAGAGCAGATGAACGTAACCAGCCCGTTCACGTTAGATCTGGAGATTCTCCAGTGGAGAATACAGTTTCTAGCTCTGAACGAATTGAACTACAGATGAGCCTACCTAAGATGAGTTTATCTAACGATACATCCTGTCATACTTGATGCGCTCATCGTCCACCAGGTCCGTTCCCTTAAAGTGTGTATACAACCAAAATATATATGTCTAAGTTGAAACTTGTATATTGTGATGATAGATTGAGCACTGCTTCTGTCGTTTTGCAATGGTCTTGTCCGGGCATATCTTGTAGAACAAGCCAATTTCGCCCATGTTGTAGTTACCATGCCAGGCATAGCGCTTCAGAACATTGTGGATTGCGGCGATTTGAGATGGGAGGTCTTCGTGAACGTTGAGCCTTGGATACCTGATTTTGAAACAATTTATTGCAAATCATATTTCATAAAAATACTTCGAAATATCGTTTGTAAAAATATTAAAACATTCTAGCGTGTCCGCTTTTGAATACAATGTTGTCCGAGGTTGGCCGNGACTCACGAGGCGCCATTGTTGGGCTCTCGAGCAAGCCTGAAAATGAAGCCAGCACTCACGGTCTGGTGGAGGGCACGTTGGCAGTGTTTGGAGCTACGTGTATTAATACATGTATTTGTACATACTACCGATGTGGCGAGTGGAGTACGTAATCAACCCTAAGATGATCAACTTGCTATACTTGATAGCTAATGTGTCCACGAGTCATATTGATTAAGGGAGGTTCGTCTGTACCGAAAGGCGGGGAAGCCCCCTCGTGCTTGTGCTTCGCTTCGGCTTTCTCTACACGCCGTTCTCGAAGGAAGAGGCGATGGAGGAGCCTGGGATGTTGGCAGAGCTATATGCGATGTCCACAACACGAAAGCGTATGCTGACATCTCTTCAACATCTGCGCCGCCGTCTGCACGACGATTTTCTACGTGCAGAGCAAGATCGACTTCTGCGAGTCCGGCATTTTCTAGCTGTCGATTGTTTGTCCCTGTCCGTATGGGCCTCCTGGATGGACTTATGGCGCAGAGAATATGATATCAACCTAACCAACATGACGAGCATGAGCAGGTACATCTATGGACACTTGCAAGGCGGCTGTGGATCTGAACGTGTCGCTGATGTTGTACGTATACGTGTTCAGGGCGGCCTTTACAAGATTGCTGGATCGGTTCTCCGTGTTCTACATAATACCGCAGTACAATTCTGAAGGAGACCGACCTAGAAAGCTGCAACAACACCACCAGGTACTAGGTCTGTTGCTGGCCTTTTACGTTGGATCCATGAAAAATAACGCGTTGATCATGATATTTGGCGTTCCGCCATCTATTCTAAGTCGCGTGCTAAAAGACGCCGAGAAGGCGTTTAGTCTAGCGCTGAACGATTTTCCCGCTGCTCGCGTTGCGTGACCATCGGTCGAGCGTCAAAAAGAATTGGCCCGCCTTGTTGCCCAGCACGAGCCCTTATTGCAGTTCACATGGGGGTTATCAACGGTAAAAACGTCAGGGTTAGTGGAAATGCTAGTCTCCGAGGCAAGGATGTAGTCCGTGTTGTGTTATTTTAACCTGAGTTGCTGTAAACATTCACTCTAGATCCAGCAGCCATCGCACCCAGACGTCCATAACGCTCACTACAACGGTAGGTTGCACGGTGTATTTGTTAGGGGGACAATTTGCTTGACAGCGGACGGTCCCATTGTGTTGGCAAAACACAACAATCCAGGGAGCTGGAACTACGGGGACATGAATCTAGCATTTCACGAGAGTCTGGTGGACCCGCAGTTATATCCCGGTCGGCGCTACGGAGTCGTTGCCGACAGTGCATTCCCGTGCAGCGGTGGCATGACGGGGAGAATACTGACTTCCCTAATGGATGGGGATCTAGCAAAGCTGTTGCCCTCCGTACGTCCTGTAGCCAAGAGGCTATCGCACGCAATAACCTTCGTTCGGCAGGCGGCTGAATGGGACATGGGATCTGTGGAGAAGGTCTACTACCGTGTGTTGCTCCCACTGCCTAGCAAGAAGAAGGAGAGATCAAATCAACTGGACAATTTCTTCAGACTTTCAAACTACCGAGTGCGGACAGTAGGTATTAGTCACATACGAACTACTCATATGCACGGTCTACAAGACAATCGTTGACCGTCGCGAATACAAAAGTAATTTTTGTATTTGTTTCTGAATATGTGGCTATGAAGAGCATCTGGACGACAGGCACGTATCGAGCGGTCTCCGTCGACGAACCTCACGTCTACTTCTTCTGCATGTTCGCAATCATCAGCATCCTATCCGTGTGACGTTCGCGTGCTTCAGCATGCTCCAGGTTCATACGCTCCTCGAAACGACGGCGGCTCTCCTCTTTTTCATGTTGCAACTTCTCATCACGAGCAACAGGGTTCGCAGCTTCCAGCTTAAGTCGCTCGGCTTCCTCTCGGCGAATGAGCTCTCGTTCGTCGTGGTCACGCTTTTCAGCCGATTGCTTTGCTTCTCTCTCTTCGAGTCGGCGATTTTCGTCGGCGACTCTCCTGCCTGAAGAAAACCAGCAGTCGCATCATCTCGCTGCCACCAACAGTCAGCTTCCACGTTGGATCTTTTTTCTCCGAGTTGTGATAGTCGTTTGGTGGCCTTGGTCCACTTGGACTGAGTGAAGGTGTCGGCTTCTGGTTCTGCATCAGCAAACGAACTTTTGTTGAGTTGGTCGAGATTGTCGTGGTAGACTCCGAGCATCTGGCCCCGAGTCGGTTGCTGAAGCTCGAGCGGTTCGGATTACGGGCCCTCTCTCTGGCGTCAGCGACAGCACGATACGGATCTCGAAAAAGCTCCTCGCCAGTCGGTGAAGTCACTACAGGAGGCCCAGCCGCTAGAGATGCTGAAGTACTTCCGCGCGGTCACCTCACGGTTCTTGCACAAGGTCAGGGGAGGGGCACGTGGGACCACAGTATGTGGAGTAGCACCCACGTCATTGGGTGCGGTTGCCGATGTCAAATTGGTGGCTATGTGCTGCTGCGAGACGATGTCAGGCTGGATGGCAACGCGATCAAGGACTGGGATATTATCAGCCTCATTTCCTGCTTCGTCTTGTACGTCGGGTTCGTCATTGTCTTCCGGACCATCGGAGAGTTCCAGAGCCGCAGTGCCGCAGTTACCACAGTATCCGTGAATGTTGATGTAAGGGGAGGAACTGCGTTAGCTGCGAACACTAAGTAATGGCGTCTTCGACGCCCCCCCCCCCCCCCCCGAGATATCCTCGTAGCATGCAGGTGAGCTCTGGTGGTCAGCGCAGAGATCTCCGTTCGTTGAGTCGGCAGGGCAGACGCGAGACCTACAAAACACAGGACAAGTTGTCTAGCGGGATTGGAGGATGTGCTTCACGGTGACGTCTGATGATGGTGTCTTCGCCATCTTCGGTGGCGCGCCATCCTTGGCCTCGATGGAGAGCTGAATTTTCTTAGCCCACACGATTGCTTTCGTGGCAGGTCTCACCTCTCCGTGACCCGATGTTTGGGCTTGCTGTACAGCTGTTTCAATTTCCGCCACAATGACTCGAGATCGCGTTCAATAGTGCCCCACCTTGCCGAGAATTGTATCGGATGGCGACTTCTTTCCACTTATTCTGGCCGATCGGAGTGAGTGCCTCAACGATGCCACACAGAAGTTGGGCATTGATAGAGTAGTTGTCATACGCCACTCGAAGGCATCTCTGCACACAAAACACAAACACAAACAACGCATTAATGACTTGCCTAAACGCAGCAACCTTCCCACGTACCACCATACTCTTCTTTCACTTCTTCTGCTTCTGCTGGAAGATCGATAAATGAGCGGCTGAGGAAGAAGCACATGCGAGCAACGCATACATCCTCATATTGAAGAAGCGAACGTGTTGCGTTTTTTATGCACCAAGGAAACGTGAAAACCTCGGAACTACCAAGATCTGAGCTGCTAACGTCGCGACAACGTCCCCGCAGCTGAAGGGAAGCTTCATAGATCGCGGAGATGCTGGATCGATCGGTGCTGGCGACCTTCCCAGTCGCACCGATATATGAACCACAGGGCGTCTCCGTAGGACACCTTGATATCGTCGCCAGGAAAGACATCGCGCCCAGTAACGATCCCGACCGCGAAATGCCGTCCGGTTTGCACCTCGTGGAAACGAGCACACAGATTGCAAGCATGATTGGCTAGTCGAAAGAGTCCGCAGGCCTCACTCGCATAAATACCAAGGTACTTACTGCTGGTCGACCGGTTTTGAAATGCATCCGGTAGCCGTTGTTCGGGAGCCCGTTCGAGCAGGCTGCCCCAAAAGCTCAATGCGGCCGAAATACTCTCCGATGATGTTGCCCTTCGGTATAGCGCAAGTAGCAACCAGCCCCAGACCTCCACGGCGAGGACTTTTACAGATGGCGATCCGTTTACTCTCACGTAGAGCGTTGGCGCAAATTCCTGCGTACGAGCAGTTGAACTGGCAACAGAAGCGACCGGTTTTGGCGTTCTTGCAAGTGGCCGCAGTGCGGTTGTGTCTGCATCCGCAGTACTGTCCAATGCTGACAGACGGAAACTTTTAGTTGATGGTATTGTCTTGCGCGTGGAGACGCACCACACGAATCGGCCACTCGGCGTTTTCGTACAGCTTGCATGTTCCTTGACCTCTACGAGCAAAAACAGCAGGCCGAAGACGAGGCAAACACATCCTCAGCATGGGCCTTCGCGGGCGACAACAATCCCATCGGCAGCGACGAAAATGATGTCTGCGAGAAGGACAAGTCCGAATCGATGTTCACGTCGAGGACGCGACTGGTCCGTGTCGCTCGCACAGGTTGCGCACTTACCGGTCGTTGACTGGGAGACCATGGAGCAAGTGTCGACGCGTCCGAATCGGACTCCTTCGGCCAAATGTCCACGGTCGAGGTTTCTGAGTCCGAGGATGAGGGAACCAACCCAACTTTTGATTCAGCTGAAGAGGAGAATGTAGCCGCAAATCTTGACTTCGTCGAGGTGAAGCCACTTCGAGGGGCATGTGTGCTGCAGGCGGCGGGTTTCTCACCGAATGTGAAAGACGCCAGCCAGCTTGTGTGAATAGTCCCCGTCTTGAAGACTCGTGGATCCGAACTCGGACTGGGGGTAGGGCAGTTCTCAACACTCACACCTACCTTCACACGCTTAGCCCCAGAAGCAACAGATCGATAGGCCGCAGCCGCGATCATCGACCAAGACGAGCGTTTGCGCTTGCCGGGTGTTTGAGCCATAAATTCTGCTCAATGGCGACAGCGGGAAGGTAGTTAGAAACAGCTCCAACAATGCGAAACAACGCCAAAACATGCACCGATGAGCTGAGGCACACTACACCAGTAGCAAGGATTCGGCAGCTGCTTCCCAATTGCACGCTTTCTACATGAAACCCAACAGATCGTTACGTGCTGAGCGCAGCTTTAAACGATGTCAGAACACTACGCGCTAGACATACCGAGGTTGGCGTTGTAACGGGCGCCTTGCACTGCACACATTATCTCTTGGTTCTGCTTCATCACATAACACCAGAATACAACGTGTTTTACTCATTAACTATAGCTTGGAGTACGCGGCTCACACGAGGGCGTTTCGGAGCTAGATCGTACCGGCACGTGTGTGGCAGATGCAGGATTTCGAGTTGTGGGGCAGTCCGGAGTCGAAGAAGGCGCGAAAACGAGGGGTGAAGCGAAGGCGCGGGCAAAGTAGGCGAAGCCTTTCAAGATCCACATCTTTCTTTTTCCGACTGAAAAGTGCCAGTTGAGGGCATTGAAGTGCGGTAATACAAATTCCATAACATTTTTTTTTATCATGGTTGCAACTTGAGGTAGTCGATTAAATTCAACGATTTCTCTACAAATACGATTAAACGAATTGTTTGATGAGACTACTTTTTCGTCTCACCAAAGAGTTCAGGGTTCTCGCACATTTAATGGTGGAGAAGCTACTTACGGTAGCTGAGTATACACTCTAGTGTTCACTATAGTATAGTTTAGCTACCTTTGTTTTGAGGAAGAATTGTTGGTGGATCGCCAATGTCATGTATTGATCACTCTATTACCGCACGTGACAAGTGTTATGAAGGGGAGCTATCACTCTGCGTCTAACAAGGTCATGTGTTCGGTGCACGTCAACAAGCAGTTTACATTGTGTTTAGTACGTGTTGTTCTAGTAGATGACTCGGGCTTGTATTAAGAATGTTCATGCTACCATCGATGGTATCCAGGATTGTGAACAGGTTTTCATACATGATTGCGTAGATACGTTTGGCCAGGATCCTGTACATGGTCGCGTCCAGGATTTTGATTTATTGACGAATTATGTGCGTTGATCTACAGCGCTTCTCTTCGTAAACTACGAACTGCCGTGGCATGGGCGTAGTCAAGGCAGAGCAGAGCAGCATGAAGGATGTGCTATTGTGCAGTTAATAGGTCTGGAAGAACTCTGAATCGAAACCAATGCAGCCCTGTGTCGTCGTAGGCACTCTTTACATTCTCGTCGAGCATTCTCCACATGATGTTAGCGACGAACATTCCACAACTGCTACCGTCTTCTCGTACACACTTTAAGCAGTGAACTGGAACGGGCGCATAGTGCTGTGAAGTTTCTGCCGAGGGCGAATACCTTTTCCTTGGGTGCGGTCAGGCCAGCCATGGGTGCAGATGTAACGACGACGCCAACGCGGCAGGTTGCCAGGGAGGTATCACACTAAGCGACCGTCATTCTCTCGCTTGGACACTCGCAGCTGCCGGTTCCGCTTCACGACACTATCCGTTTTCTTCACAACCAAATGAGAGCTTGTTTTCTCACCGTAGCGAACGCGACAGTCCTCCCAAGCATCCGAACTTGCGTGATATTGACGGAGCTTCTTTCCTTCAAACGACCCTCCACCCTCTGGGTCGCTGTCCTCACCAGCCATGTCTTCATCACTTCTCTCTTGAGCAGACTGGGTTGACACCTCGCGGTCTTCCTCGCCTTCGGTGCCGGTGCTGCCATCGTCTTCGTCGTCAGATCTGCGTCGGCGCTTCATTGTTGCGGATGCAGTCACATCTTGAAATGAGGGAGAGGAAGGAATAGCGCATGGCTGGCAACGACCGAGATTGGAGTAAAAGGAGGATAGGAGAATCGCTGCACATCCTAGGGGATGGGCATCGTATTTTATTTTTCCTTTCGTTTTTTATTTACAACCTGGACAATATTCCATGACAATCCTGGACATATCCTGGGCACAATGTCGCGCGGCTATGCACAATTATCCTGGGCAGCAGGTTGTCCGAAAATATTTTTAGCTTTACTCGGCGTCAGAAATAACAGGTTTCTGATCAAAATTGCGCAAAACCCTGTCGTTTCTGAAGCTGAGTAAAGCTAAAAGTAAATGCACACTGCATGATCGTATTCATGTACTTTCGGCCACAAAATGATTTGCTCATAGCTTTACTCAATTGCCGGTGGAGATGCTCTAAGGCCTTAAGAGCAATAAGCCTAACGCGGACAAGAAGGCGTGCAATGACTGCACGAGCGGAGACTGCCACGCTTCGACCGAGCTGGACAAGCCAAGACTGCACGACGGACGCCACGTGCCAAGGCACTTTCACCCTGAGGTGACGACGCCCTCCCGCGCCAGCCACAGCGCTGTAGCGCTGCACGCCGGCCACAATGCTGAGCTGTGAGGCCACGATGCTCGCGGGAGCAGGATTTGTGCCGCGCCATGCCATTGAGCCAGAAGGCTACACGTCCTGGACTCCGTGCTAAGTGCGCTTTGAGCTTGCACGCTGTAAGACCGCCCACGTGACAGGCATGCTTTCATACTGTAGTACAATATTGTACAAGCATGTATTAATACTACTGTAGTACTTCGAAGTACTATTGATACAATACTGTAAGTCAATGAGCCGGTGCAGTACATTGTACTACTTCAATGCAAGTCGTTGCATAACATGCATATTATGTATTAAAACTACGCACTTCACACAAAGGAGCTACATATGAAAAAGGTGCTCTCACACGAGCACGTCCGAAATGGACTTTCAAAACTATAAAATATACACAAAATATGCAAGATATACAAAATGTGCAAGTTGTGACACGGCAACTTTGTCAAAAACAAAATACTCCACAGTAAAAAGTTACACAAATGCGCAAGCCGTTAAACGGCAACTCTATCGAAAACAAAACTACTTCACAGTAAAGGTTACACAAAAATTCAAGCCGTAAACCGGTTGCTCAGTCAAAAACAAAAAAAAAATATCTTGATGAACACGAAGCCTCTGTCAAACAAGCAAATCTCTCTGAGATTGACAAGTACACAAAAGTATGCCAAATGTATGCATGTCTCTAACAGTGCAAAACACTTACATAGTGCGGCTACCACCTAGCAATAGCATTTGAGCGCTGAACCTTTTCAATCAAATGAATTGGTCATACACATTCTTATCACAAGCGCTGCTGTAAAACAATAATATAAAAAAAACGGTGGGGAAAAAATCGTTCAGGCCACTAGGGAGAAACTACCCCAAAGATGTGAGCTGCGCATGTTGCGATTAAGGTGCCTTACTAATGACATTGCATTGATAATATTCTTGTGGCTATATGCATCCATTGCTCTAAAATGAACCTTACCAATCAAATGATTTGGTCGTCCACATTCTTATTGCAGGCGCTGTTGAAAATGGCAATGAACAAAACAAAAATAAAATAAAGAAACTGAGTGAGGCTTTCATCGTGTCAGACAAGGTGGTTCACCAAGGCACGGAGAAAAAGGTGTGTAATCGAGTCTGTTTATGCATTTGACGGCTTATCGAGGAAGATTGTCAAACGGTAGTCAGCCAGATATTTTGCCAGAGAGGAATAGAGCCTTTCGCAAAGTGCTTTGAATCCTACGAAATCTTCCGCTGCGATTCTACAGCAACCTGACAATCGCACGTCCAGATAAAACTGCGCAAGATGTTCATCGTTTCTTCCAGGCAGATCATGACCCATTCAGTTAACGAGCCTTCGGATTTTGAGACAATATCGACGCCTTGCAAGCCATTCTAAAGTTCAACAAACGATTTCCACGACCAGCCAAACCGGCCAGACGGGTTGGACTCTAGCACCATCGATGGACACCAACCAGTCAACGCAGCGATGGTCGAGTGCTTCCAGCCAGCAGGATCGAGTGCGTCAACTTTTCCTGCGGACTCCAGTCCACGCAGCAGGGTTCGAGCGCGTCAACTCACCATCCACCGCTTCGAGTCAAAGGAACCCCGAGTCAAACCACCTAGCATGCATCGAGCGACGCCACCCAAAACTATCGTCGACTGCTTCCAGCCAAGCTACGAAGCAAGCGTTTATGACTTTAGTCTGTCCATGCAGCAGCATTCGTCAACTGCTTTCAGTGGTGCTACAACTACATCGTCTGCGTGCACGGTGACGAGTACCTACTCCAAGGGGACTGATGTATTCTCATGCATGAGCATCGTGATCAAGACTATCAGTGGTTTGGCTTGGGACTCGAAGGCGGCCGACAACTTTGCCAAGAACACCAACGGATTTGACTTGAGCAGAAACCTCCGCTAGGTGATCTCGGGGTGTACAGCCAAGAAATGTAACCACATTCACGGGCAACACGTGCAGCGGCAGCCACGGTATTTCCATTGGGTCGCCTCTGTGAAGGAGTCGGACAACTTGAGCGGTCGTAGAAGACTCGGGCAGTTGTAGCGACCTCAAGGCTAAGAAATTAGTTGAAGTCGGGGATCCAGATGAGTCCGTCATGGATAATACGCACAAACACGGGTACACATCGGGTGAATAAGCTGCTTGTACCCGCGTTGCTTCCACAACAAACGAGCATTGCCGAAGGCGAGTGGCGATGTAAACATATGTAAGCCCTCGGTTTGGTGGTTGACGTTTCTTGCTCAATGTCGTGGCCGTAGTGTATTTTGCTGCAGTCCGCGAATCGTTGGTCGTCCGGCACGAAGCCTAGTATCTGCGTGAGCGAGGTGACGAATGATTCCGTTATCTGAACGGGAAGGTGGAAGCTGTGGGTGAATCAGCACGCGGGAGGTGCTCGAGTGCATTGGATCACGGCGTAAGTCCAATACTCCTTGTTTGGCCCGACGCAGCTCAGTTCCATCGAAGGGTGAAGCAAACCATAACAACGATGTAAATGTAAATCACCATTTTAATAGTCCGTACAGTGTGTATTATGTCTTGTGCTGCATTTCTTCATCGTTCACCACCAGCGCGGGCTCTAAACTCAAAATATCTTTGCAATTCCTTTGGTAACGTGAACTTCATTAATATCGTTCTTGTTACTAAGGCCTCGATAAGCATCCGTTTCCTTATCTCTTCTCGATGAACATCCCTTCTTATTCGTCCTCGATGAGCCTCCGAAAAAACTCGATAATAAGCCCGTCCCGTGTGACGGTAACTATCAAATGCGTGTGATGCATACATCCCCTAACCTTTTTTTTGTCAGCTTCAAGATTGTCAAGTTCATTCGATCCTGTACATATTTGTCGTCTTTCACTTAAGGAAGTCGTTGAGTCTCCGCATTACGCTTGTTGGTTTCAAAGTGTAGAGCTATCCTAGCACTCTGCTTCGCAACTTCGGTTTCTTCAATGGAGATCTTTTGCTGATTTTGGTCCAATTCGTTCGATACTCCACGCCGATATATTGTTTTTAGTGTTCTTCTTGCTGCCCTATCCCGCCGAGTCGTTTTCCTAGCGTACCCCATCGTGCTTAGCTCAAGCAAATGCAAACGCTGAATGCCGCACAATGCACTGAAAGCAGTGACCCGTTTTCGTTGAAATTTTTCTCGCTGCCCAATAATTACGCGCCGCATCCGAGCATATCCACCAGCGTACTTCACGCGAGGCGTGTTATCAATATTGGAACCGTCAGGACCCCTGCACCTCGCGAGGCTCACGGTGAGCCGATGTCGGTATGTTGATCAAAAGTTGAACCGCTCACGTAGCGATCGCCATTACAAGTGTTGAAATTACCATAATTTTGGTACTGTATGGTGGCTATAGTAGTTTTGTCTAGTGGCTTTAGTAGTTCTCACAAATGGGCCGGCCGGGTCCACACAGCACACCTCTCTCGTTGACAGGTTTTAGCCGGCACTTAGTAGTTTGCCTCCAAGGAATTTGAGAGGTGCTCAACGCCGCATTTCCTAGCTGGTGCGCACGCATCGCTCCATCCTCGTTGAGGCGTCACAGATTTCTACAAGTTGACCTACTGTTGTTGTTTCCCGCGTGACTCACGCCGTGAGCGGTGGCGCTTTGCTACTGTCGTGGCAGTTCGTAGAATGCGCCCAGTATCAATGGATCCTACGTCTACGCGTCAAAGGCCCATTGGTAGAATACACGTAGAGGTGACAGTCAACCTCCGATGAGATGCACCGTGACTATTTGCAGCTGCCGATGTAGAAATTACACTGTTTTTCGATTTGCATCGTGCGTTGGCGTAGTAGCCACTTCAGGCTAGCTCTCTACGAAGGTAGAAGCATGCAGCATCCTTCCAGACGGATGCTTTAGTCGAACGATGGTGCGAGATCGCATGCTGCCCTCTTGCTGCATGCAGCGCTGACCAGCAAAATCCAGTCGATTCCTACATTCAATCGCGGCAATGGGAAGGCTGTCGGGTGTGTTCACGCCAAAAGTTGTGCAAAAGTTACGATATGAACGTGCAAAGTCAAATGAAAGACAACGAAAGACAGAGGTCGACTTGTGAGCATCAAAAGAGCACGTTCATTGATACCTCTTGTTTACGGTTTGCTCGAATTCCAAACTAGATGAACCCGCGACAGTATGGTTCGTGGCTTAAGCATCGTTGTCGAACTTGACAGTCCAAAGAGGAGTGTTAGTACCCAGGTGTGAAATTAGGGAGAGAACATTGTACTTGCCTCGCTCATTCGGGGACGGCTGTGAGGACTGGTGAATACACTGCAGAGGAAGAGCGACGACTAGAGCGAGGATTCACACGGGGGCTAGAAGAGTAGTATAGGCGCTGTCTTGTCTGGGGAGAGGCTGGAGGCGAGGAGTCCTAGGCGAGGACCCGAAGCAAGACTTGAAGTGTTTCTTGAGTCGTAGAAGGTAAATTGGAAAGTGAATTGAATTGGTTAGGGAGTTTGGAGAATCCTGGTTCGCTATCTACATAGGGCTAGCTAGTCCAGGCCTCATAACTATAAGAAACTAAGTATATAATATTCTTGATCGTACTTGGCGTGAATCTTGAAGGTACGATATGTTTGGCACGAACCGCGGTCCTCGGGACCGGTCCGAAGTTCGTATAATGAAAACCAATATAACAAGTATGCATGTCTTCAAGTTGCCTCTTGAGATTGCTCTCACAGGGCAACTTTATTGCTCCCGGCCAGGCACGTGTCTCTGTGGCCGTACATCGGTAAGTAGGCCGACGGCGCTGGTGCGTCATTACAACGGCTATCATAGTTGATAGTTATATCTATACCCATCGCGACTTCGTTAATAGCAAGCAGGTCTCCCCGGCGACTTTCCACCGCTGTATCTCGCAGTTCGGGTTGCACGAATGGTTCGCAAAGCGGGCCATTCCTCCCAAACGCTGACCATCAATAACTTCGGACGGCGTCACAGTCATTCCGTACATTCTGGTAGAATCCGTTGCCTTTCAGCAACAAAAGTGCAGTCACGGATTAGGAAAAAAGCGTCGAAATGGTGGCAGCAGATTGTAGTGTTAGTCGTACCAATTGCTTCCGATCATAATACATGTCATGGGCTATGACTTCACCAACGTACTGAGCAACGAGCACACCGGCATTGATTCGGTCATCCTAGAATAAACTCTTCTAAGGGCAAGTAGTGAATGATCCTCGTCTTGCATGCGTTGGTTTCCGCACTTGATCCTAGTTGCGCTATGACCTTGAACGCGTTCCGTCTGGGTCTGGTAATACGTTAGTCAACTTGCAAATAAAACCAATAAACATAACACAAGTGGTTGTGACATACCGCGCGGTTTCGCAACCTCCACCTTAGGTCTCGCTTGACCCCGCTAGGGGCTCATAGTTACAGGGGGAATTTCATCCCACAGAACAAGTACGGGCATGTACACAATATAGTCCAAAGTCATCCGACAAACCCTATCCAGAAACTCACATGTTTCAGTTGTTGTGTTGCCCTTGATACGTATACATTTTGCGCCACATCATCGTACTCTGCAAATGCCTGGGGTACATAGCGATCATCTGACAACTAGAATCCATTAGATGTTGTCTGTCGCATGCCGCTGTTTCCACGTACGTTGTATCAGGGTGCCTTGGTTCTTGAGGCTGTCGGCACACGTCGCGCGACAAACGTATCCAATGTTAGCTGCCCGATTTGGTACAAATCCAAGAGTGAGCTCGCGCGGTCTCCACGGAAGCTTCTTGCATGCTGGTCGGTTTGGGCAGCAATTGAAGCTACCACTACCTATTTTACGTCCTAATCATCCACACAGAATACGTGTTAGCAACCGACAGTCCAAATTATCATCTTAATTATCTCCCTACGAAGGCAGAAGCACACAGCATCCTTCCCAGCGGATGTTCGGGTCGAACGATTGCGCGAGCTCGTAAGCTTCCCTCTTGCTATTTCGATTAGCAAAATCCAAGCGATTCCTACATTGAATCGCGGCAATGGACAGACTGGCGAGCGTGTTCACGTCAAAAGTTGTGCAAAAGTCACGATATGAACCTCCATCCCAGCTTCCATGATCAAACCTAATGTCCAGCGCAATCATTAGAGCTGCGCTGGGCGTTATTATAAGTGCCGAACGGTGAGCGTACTGACGAGCTTCATTGAGTTATGTTATTAGATATATGTGAGCGCCTCTGCCCACCACTTCGCTGCCATGCTGGCACCTAATAGTGTACACCGAACTTTTTTTATCAGTAAGTGGCAGAATCCGGACCGGAATCCGGAAGGCAGCCATACGTTTTGACTGTGGGCATCGAGGAAAAACGGCTGTCCATCACAAATCATTATTCATTCCGGATTTATACA
>LGSN01001058.1:0-13507 GCA_001314375.1 Phytophthora podocarpi | reverse complement strand
CCAGGGAATCTTCATAGTATAATAAACCTAATACAAGTGTATTGAAATGATTATAGCGATACAAAGGTCCGCCCTATCAGTGACTTGCTACTGGCAAGCGCAGAGACTGTATCAAGTTGTTTTGCGTGAAGAATGCCTTCCAGTGAGAAGTCAGTTCGTGCATGTCGATGGTCTTTCCGTTCCCAACCAATAATGGAGAAGTCCGACTCAACAGTGGCCGTGTTTGGAAACACAGTAGCTTGGGCCCCGCAAAACTGTTGAATGATAGCGTTCGTCTACTATTAATAGCATCCAACCCGCTTCGAATCTAGTTTTGCCATCTGTGCACTTATGGAGTGCTGCACGCAGGATTGCATCTCTCCGAACAGCTGATATAAACTTGTGGTGGTCAGTCGCAATTTGCTGTATCTGTTCAGGTGTCCATGCAGCATGTTCGAGACGCGGCTAGTGTTGACGAATAAACTCACAATGCTGGTGTGCGTGTTTTTGCCAGAATGCGAGGAAGGACCGGGGGTAACTGCACAACGGCGGCTGTGTGTGTGTGTGTGTTTTTTTTTGGGGGGGGGGTGCATGTCGCTACGATGCTCGCTATGCCAACCGCTAGTCCTGCAAACAATCCTGCCACTGAGCGTTCACATACTGCAGCTTCCTCCGCAGGTAGCTGCCGAAAGAGTGTCAATAACAAACGTCCCACGGTTCTCCATGACATCACGTGCATTTTCAACTTTTACAGCGTACGTCTCTCTTACCACGTACACATCATCTTGGTTCGCTTCCGCTTTGCGTTCGCCTTGACTTCCCAGTCAAGCTTAACACAAAACCTGCAAGCAACAGATATCAGTGCAGCAGTATCTGGGTGTCGTCCCGCGACTTCAAGGCCGTAGAGGATGTCGTGCCCTTCCTGGAAAGGAGTTCGCAAGCATATTGGCATCTTAATATCGGCGCAAATGGATGTATGAGCAGCGGTAGCGTCTCTGACAGGTTCAGGTAAGACACAGGAGACGGTGGTGCTCGTAGAAAGCTCAAGAACGGTTGCATCGAAAATAGAAAGTCAGGATGTCAAATGAGAATTTTTTAAAAGGGAAAGTAAGGGGAAATTGGCCCGATTTCCCTTAATTAAAGTGGTCTGTACATGATAGTCAGGACGTAGACAGCCTCGAGCGTGGTCCAGCAATCTTGATAATACTGTACGGACCATTCAAACGAGCTGCAAGCATTCGTTTCCCAGTTGTGCCCGTGTGTGCTATGTCGAGTTTTCGCGTGTCCAACAAGATTTCGTCGCCCTCGGTGAACGTAATTTGTAAACAACTGTGGTCATAGGCCTCGTGCCACTGCAAGTGGGCTGCAACCAAAGCGTCATGGGCTTTAGCAGTGATGAATTGCTGGTGAATCACGAAGGTGGATGTGCGGGTGGCCCGTGATGGACGAACAGTGCAATCGGCTACCGATCTTGGTTGATACCCCAGATCTGCCGTGAATGGAGACATACCGATGGAAGAGTGTAATCTCGAATTGTACGCGAACGGAGCGAGTGGTAAGAGTTGATCCCAATTATCTCGATGAGGTCTAACGAAGTGGCGGATGAACTCACTGGTGAATGTGATTGTTGCTTCCGATTGCCCACCAGTCGAAGGTTTGAAAGCAGTGCTCAGATGAAGACGAGTTCCTTGCAACTCCATGATTGAACTCCACAGCGCCACAGTGAATTTTGTATCACGGTATGATATGATAGATCGTGGAAGACCACGCAGGCGTTGGTAGAAATCGCTGAATAGTTGAGCTGTTGATGCGGCCGTAACTGTCGAGTGGGTTGCGAGCAAATGTGCCCGCTTTGGGAGCCAATCGATGGTCACAAACACAGCGTCTTAGCCATCTTTAGTGACCAGCAGTGGCAAGAGGAAATCCATACTAATGTGTTCCCACCTGTTACCGGGAATCTCGACCGGGTGATGCAATCCGGGTGCCTTGCTCACACGAACTGATGTGGTTGCAGATGGTTGCCACGTACAAAACGGATTACCTCCGCTTAGTTTTCTAGAACGGAGGAATCCAGCGTAAGTTATCAGGGATCGAATCAGTTTTAATTTAAACATGACCATAAATGCTGGTTCAGAGCACACGTGGTCCCCCTCGCTCTCGTACCAAAGCTGCTTCAAGAGCTCTCTTACATATCGAGAAATGAACAGTAAATCTTACATCTAGTCCGACGAGTACTCGTTAGACGAAACCTCGGACAAGAGAATGCAGCTTTGTTTGGTTGATTTCCATAGATGGGTCGTGTACTTCCGCTGCAACTGCAAGACTGCAACTGCAGGATCTACTATGACTTTTCCCCACGTACCCGCTATAATACAATCGTGCTAGCGGGTCGTTTCAGCATTGACGGAGCGTTGGCAACTCTGCCGATGCGACGGATCGCTGGTCGTCCACGTCAACGCCGTCAGCCCGCGAGTCAATGTCAGCGGCACAACACTTTCGTTGAAGAAACCAGCTGATTGAGCTCTTCACAGCGTTTCCAGCGCGACCCCTCCATTGGCAGGTTGCTCCAGCCTTGCCCGATGGCAGCAATCAAACACCCTATCTATTTCGGCAGGTCAAGTCGTGGGACGAGACCGACGATCCGTATGTCAAAAGGTGTGTCCTTAAGCATGAGGCTGCAGGAATTGTTGGCCGAGTGTGTTGCTGACTAGGTTTCGATATCATGGGCGAGACGCAGATTGAATAGTTGGTGCGGATACAGGAATGGGGGGGGCTTCCTCTGTGATTTAGTGTTGCATTTTCTCCGGTAGTGGAGCTTTTACCCCGACGTTTCCTTTTAACTAACGGAGACTCCATTTCTTTCGGAAGTCTTAATTCCGACGCCCAGGTAATCCTTGTATTAAACACTACTTGTCACTAATCCGAATCGTAGATGCACTCGGAGGTCATCTCTTTTCTACGCGCTCCTCCTCTTGTTGGGGTCAACGCGGGGTCTTGGAAATCTGGTAAGTTTGATTGTCTCGATTCAAGAAAGTAGGACAGCATAGTTTTCTGCAAAACCTTGGTCTCGCTTTGTTTTTATCGTACGTGTACTGTACTCCAGGACTGCCACTATGTGAGTTGACGCACGGAGGTCGTCAAACAACATATTATCCGGTATGCACCTGATATTCTGGCTGTATTCTGACCCAACGAACCAGATTGAAGTCGTCGAACCCAATGCCACGCGCGAATGAGCTTTTCAAAACTGCAGCATTTGCGCGGTCAAGCGAATAACAGGATTGCGAGACCATACCACTGGAGGAGCCCAAAGACGTTATGTCTGAACCGTGTCCTCCGAACTGGAGATAGTTGTTTTGATGAAACCGAATCGGGCCAACCATCCATCCCACTTCACGGCTTTCAGGAGTTCGAATGAGCGCTCAACTTTGCCAAAAGCAACCCCGTTCATAATTTGTTCATAGTCAACTTCTTCAGTTTATCCGACAAGTTCTGAGTTCTCACCAACTCTTCAACAGCACGGACCACTGGGATATCAGATAGTTGGAGCCAAGAAACATACTCCACCATTTCGACTGACTGGAGCTTCTTCATAATTTTTATTCGCATCATTGGATGGTGTGGTCCAAACTTATCCACAAAATCTTGACATTGCTCGAGCAATACCAGTATGACCTGAGCACAGGCTCCAGATTAGGTCGCTCGCTAGTGCGCCAATATTCCAACCAACCACTCTATCCAGCTCCGCACGTGAAAGCTGAAAGCCAGACGTCGATGACGTTGCATTCTAAGAAGTATTGTCTCGAGGGATGATATCCGCCAACTTACTATCTTTCGTGCGGAGATTGTTATAGCTACCGTATGAGAAGAAGAGAACGAATCGGAGTTGCGAGCCCACTCCAGAGAAGCTTATCGCTGTAGTGGTTTGTGCTTCATCAATCAACACCGCTTTAACCACACTCCTTGGCGCTGAAAGGTTAGAACTGCAGTCGTTCTGAGCTTTGAAAACGCGCCGAACATCTCGTTTCGCTCCATCAAGTTCGCTGAAGCGTGTGCTATGTATGGCCTGGAGCGCGCGATCTTGTTGTAGAGCAGGTGGCAGTATTACCGAAAATGGGCGGAGAACGAAATAATATCCTCAAAACCCTTTAGTTGATCCGGTGGTATACAGGCGAGAAAATGCCAGTCTTGCTTACAGCAAGATTGGCAGTGACGACAGCGGCTATTATATTGCACGCGTAGCTCATCGACCACCGATACGTTGTTGCCTGGAGGCTAGAGATCCGGTCGGCGGGGGCTAAGCGTACAGCAGCCCCCCCATGTTGTAAGATCTAGCAAATTGCGAGATCTTTGAGCATTGCGACTCGCAATGGTCAAAGTGATCGTCCTTGTTATCAGCACTGACGCTATTCACTGTGCGGAAACGCCGTAAGGTTCAATAGCTCCGTTGTAAATGCCGCCACCACCAAGAGAACAAAAGAACTCGCCTCCTTCGTTGCAACGAGCTGTGTCCTGGTTGAAGTTGCTGCGTATCACGTGATGCTTCCTATTTTGGCCAATCCGCACCGGAAATACGTTTTAAGAGCGGCCACGGTTAAGAAGATATTTTCTCGTCACCTGAGAACTTCTGCAACCACAGATATTTTAGATAGAAACACAGATATTCTGTCGCACCTCAATCTTATTTAGTTGATGCATAATATCCCTTCCGTTGCAAACCTACAATGGCCGTACGCCTCATCCGAAGAAAGCTAAAACTTGAAAAAGGGTCAAGCCAATCGATTGATCGAACGTCTTAAAGACAGCAGTTGTAGAGTGTAAGTCCATCGAGTGGCATCTCGAGCCTGACAAACACTGCGAGTCTCGTCATTCTCAGATCGCACGTTTGGTGTGAAACTTTGATCGTCATAGTCAGACCGCACGTAACTTTGCCGTTGCTCTGCAAGTGCTCGCGCCCTTGGTTGCCCACATTCTAGCCAATCCACGGTGCACATGGCGCTGATTGGCAAAAAGCACCACCTGAATGAATGCAATTCCCTTCTTTCCGTTTCCTCGCTTCAAGCTCTCTGTGCGCATTTGGAAAGAGGCCTCTTCGCTCCCACCTTCGGCTTATATCCCTCCATCCTCGCTCCATCCACCCAGATGCTCCGCCGCCTCCGCCCCGACGCCTCGGCCTTCGCCAGCGTCTCGCATCTGCTGCAGACCACGTGCGTGTCGGCTTCCCCCGCGTCGTCCCGCGCCTTCTCGCTGCTTTCCGCCGGTCCCCGCCGCCTCCAGCGTCTGCCCGAGGACTCCCGAGTGCTGCTCGCCGCCCGCGGGATCGTCACGGGCCCCCCCACCAACGACGGTCACAAGAAGAAGCCAGTAACAGGCGGCGACCCGCTCTGCTGTCCGCAGTGCAACGCCGCCCTCGTGCTGGCCGAGCCGCTCAGTGCGGGTAAGTCGACGTCATCAAATCCTTCGTCCACGTCTAATACGTCATCATCAACATCAACTTCAACGTCTTCAACTTCGCCAACAACGTCGGAGTTTAAAAAGGGCGACGTTGTCAAGTGCGTCAACTGCAACCTGCACTTCGCGCTGAAGGCGCAGCCCCCAGCGCAGCCCAGTCCCACGTTCCGCAACGCGGCGGCGGCGGCGGCGCTGAGCTCCTTGAGCTCGTCGCTGGCTCCAGGCATGCAGACCACGCGCGGCTCCAGTCTGGGCGGACCCACGTACAGCGGCAACTACCCGTCGCCCACCCGCGCCGGCCGCATGAACGCCGATGGAGAGTACGAGAAACTGGCCAATGAGGCGCTCTTCGGAGCTGCAGCGGACACGACGGTGACGAAGGAGCGTGTGCTGACCCCCCGCGAGATCTACGAAGGGCTGAACGAGTACGTCATTGGGCAGGACAAGGTCAAGAAGACGCTCGCGGTGGGTGTCCACAACCACTACAAGCGCCTCCATGCGCTGGAGCTGCTGCAAGCGAGGAAGGAAGCGGAAGCGGCCAGTGCTAAGCACAATGCAAGCTCTCAACAACACCCACGGGTTGGAGGTGTGCGCCAACATGTGGACCTTGACGACTCGCGGTTGTCGATTATCGGACGTCGCCTTCTGTTGGAGGAGATTTACCCGGAATCGGGGAAGGAAGATACAGGTTTGTCGCAGGAATCGAAGCAACATGCCTCAGAAGATGCCGCTGAAGCTCCGGAATCGAGTGCAGCTGCGCACACTCATGCGACGAGGTTGCAACACCACTCGCTGGGCGACAAACTGCAATATCTGGAAGGCGTGGAGCTGGACAAGACCAATGTCATGCTGGTGGGGCCTACTGGATCGGGCAAGACGCTGCTGGCCAAAACGCTGGCGCGACTGGCCAAGGTGCCGATTGTGATTGCGGATGCTACGTGTCTGACCCAAGCAGGATACGTGGGCGAAGATGTCGAGTCAGTGCTGTTTAAATTGTACCAGGCGGCCAACTACAACCTGGAGGCCACGCAGCGTGGAATTGTGTACATTGATGAGATCGACAAGATCACAAGGAAGAGTGAAAACGTGAGTATCACGCGCGACGTGTCAGGCGAGGGCGTACAGCAAGCGCTGCTGAAGATCCTCGAAGGAAGCATGGTGAACGTGCCTGAAAAGGGCGGTCGCAAGAACCCGCGCGGCGAGTACATTACCATTGACACGACCAACATCCTGTTTATTTGTGGTGGTGCGTTCGCCGGATTGGAGAAGCAGGTCACGCGCCGCACATCGCGGTCGTCTATCGGTTTTGGTGCCCAGATGCCCAACATGCGGCTAAAGGACAGCGATCAGATCGGCCAGTTACTTTCTCAAGCGGAGCCAGAGGATCTCGTATCGTACGGACTTATTCCGGAGTTCATTGGTCGCTTCCCGATGCTTGTAAGCACCACGGGTCTGTCTAAGGATGAGCTGGTGCAGGTTCTCACAGAGCCGAAGAACAGTCTTGTCCGGCAATACAAGGCGCTGTTCGCGTTGAGTGACGTGGAGTTCCACGCGACGGAAGGCGCACTTGAGGCGGTAGCAGAATCAGCACTTCGCAGGAACACAGGCGCGCGAGGACTTCGCTCCATCTTTGAACGTGCACTCATGGAGACCATGTTTGATTTGCCCGACATGAACGATGTGCGTGCCGTGTACGTTGACGAAGAGGCCATCCTCGGTCGCAAACGGCCTGTTCTCATTCGGGGCGACATGACGCTCGATGAGTACCTCAAAAACCTCGAGGATGACGGTGATAAACGGGAAGAGGCTGTCTAATCAGCTTTCGGCCGGTAAACCGTTCCATGATTCCTTTACTCCGTGGTTCTCGCTGACTGAAGGCGTCACGCCAGGGTGCGAGGCAGCGGCGGTCACCCCCACTGTGTTTTTATGAAAGGTATTTTATCACGAACCGAAATCGACAAGCCCAAGCATATTGACCGATCCCCATAAACGGCGAGGAGAGACAAGAAACCCAAAGAAACAATATATTGAATCGCGCAAGTGAACTACCTTTAGCTGGCTCCTGACACTAAATAGGAGATCGACACCGCAATGGTTCAACAGGTTGGCACGATTCCATCGGTCTTCAACGCTAAAAATGGTCTTTCAGGAATACATTTGGCTGCATCGCATGGCGGCGCCCTGGAAAAAGCGAAACCACATCTGACCAGGCTACCGGCACGACTCTCAGCAGAAGGTGCCGAAGCTCCAGGAAACACAAACACAACTTTTGACGATGGTGGTGGGGTCCATGCCGCCGCCTGCGGCACCTGAAGATAAAGAAGAGCTACGGATCGAGGCACGGCGTCAGCGCGAAATCGAGCGACTCAAGAAGCTTGGACCTGGTCGTCTTCGAAGCATTGGGGTGGGTTTGCCGTCTTCAATATGAATTTAGCTGAAACTCACTGTAGCATATTCTGCACCACAGGCGGATATCGCAGGTGTGAAGAACCAAATCGAAGAGCGAGAACATCAGGATACAGTCGATCGTGAAGCCAAACGCGCAAGTGAGGAGGAAGATGCTGAAATTCGACGTTACTTGTTGCAGGTCGAGTCTGAAGACGCACTCGCAAAACGTCGTGAGCTTTTGACACTGCGCAATGACTGGGACCAGCAGACTGCCGAAGCTCGCCAGGCTCGTGCACGAGGCGCCGCGACGCGTGCATTGTGTATCGATCCCGACAGCTGTGCCCAAGGAGCTGCGCAGAAGTTCGAAGGCGAGGACGCTGCTCGACTTGAACGATTACGGTTGCAGGCGATGCAGATGAAGCAATGGTCGATACAGAAAATGGCCGAGGAGGCTCAACGCAACGCGAACGAAAGTACGGCACAGGCTGCATACATGGCGCAGCTCTTCGAGATCGAACGACTGATGGAGGAGCTCCACCAAGGCAACGAGCGGGAACGTGCAGCGGCATCAGCAGAAATCAGTCGATTCAACCAGCGCCTCCTGGCCCAGCAGCGCCAGGGAGAGAGCGACCGTCGTCGACTTGAGCAGGAAGAGAACGCCCGCGAGGTTCAGCTCACACTGGATAGCAACCTCGTAAGTGAGAATCCGCTGCAAGCCACACTTCCTGGAGTGTCGTTCGACCACCGGGTGCGCGTAGATCACTGGAAAGGCTTCTCAGGAGAGCAGACAAAGTATTATCTCCGTCAGAATGACGACTTACTAGATGAGAAAGCGCGTCGCAGGCAGCGAGAGCGCGAACAGGCGGAGGTCGACGGCCAGAACCAGCGGGAGCTGCAGCGGACACTCGCGCTGGAAGATTATCTTGCTCAACAACGACGAACGCAGATGGAAATGGACGTTCGTGCCACCCGCGAGCAGCAAGCCCAGCAGGCGGCACACCGAGAGAAAGCAAACGACGATCGTGCTCGCGGCAAGATCGAGCCCGGCTTCTTCCAGAACTTTGGTCGATCTTATCGTTGAAGATCTTCTTGACTAGCTTGTAGCGGATAATAGTCTATTGATTCAAGAACAGCACACAGCTAGACTACGGACAGATTGAAGTTAGTGTATGAACCCTACTGCAGCAACGAATCAAGCTCTTACCTGGTCATCCCTGTCGTCCTCCTAGTTCTTTTTTTTTATTTTATTAATCATGGACATAATGTGATAGTTTTGGCGAGAAGTTTGTGAAGCACCGCAGTGGCGTCTTCTAGCTCCTTGCCAGACAGGATATTCGCAGCAGCCTCGCCATCCCCTATGGACGAGAGCGAGGACTCGATTTCTCGGCACAATGACACAAAATGAGTGAGCTTATGACGCTTCTGCGGCAAGGTTTCCAAGTCGTCTGCTGATCGTTTGTTTGATGCTACAGAGGCATCTTGGCTGGCTTGATCAGATTCTGCGTACAATCCTGCTGGTTCATCAGGGAACCGATCTCTAAAGACACGGTAATGAGAATTCTGGCTCCGCTTGAGAGACTGAAACGTACTAGACTGAGCTATCTCCAGCGCTTTGGCAACATCTTCCGGAGTGAGCTTCCGCATTGACACACTCTGTCTGAACGACTGCTTGAGTTCACCAGGTAGAAGCATACTCAGGTGTACGCCCGGCAGTTCGACAATGTTTGAGTGAGCAAGTAACTCGTACAGGGCATCGAGACACACTGAAAGCAGCAATGTCGCCTGAGGACTGGTAATGCGGGTAGCAGTGAAGAGCTTCTGAAACAGAGCAAGCAACAGCTGCCAGACAACGGCCATATCACCACCAGCGATTTGCATGTCGAACAATGCAGTGTTCACGAATCGTGCCGTGATGATCATCATAGCACCAGCCAGAGCCACATTTTGCGCATTATCAATGATCGCGAGCAGATCCTTCATCACTTGCACGCACTGGTTGTTCTTGTTGGACTTGAGCACCGGTCCAAGTTTCGTAAGTAAATACAAGGATGTTTCAGTAGCCCGTCCAATGCATCGCAATCCAGCCTTCTCCAGCTTTACGCTTCTACTGGTGCGCTTTCTTCCCGACTGTAAACCACTCTTGTCTGCTTGAAAGCCTCCACTCTGTTTGCTCTGTGCCGCGAGCTGTGACAATGCCTCGGTGGACATGCGAACTAAAATGATCGAAAGTTCCGCGATGCCATCTTGTCGTGGTTCGTTGTCGTCAAACACGCCTCTCAACACGAGAAGACACATGTCAAGCACGCGTATCATACCGATATTGCTGTCACGCTTGGTAGTAGGAGCTTTTGCTTCGGATGACAAAAGCTCGAGGATTGTGCCACAGCATTCGAAGCACATAGGGAGATACTTGGCGACCCACTCATCCTTCATCGGTCCGTTGTACGCTTTCAGGAAATGGACACCAGCTAGCTTTTCGAGCAAATGCAATTGTGACGCCACGCGCGGATTGAACTGATGCCCTGGGCCTTCACTGCTGATCACGTCGATAACTGCCGTCACTTGGTCCATGCACACGTCCTGGAGCGATAGAGGCAAATCAGCATATACGAAAGCAATCAACTGCAGAACTTCATCTTCCACTCCACTTGCAAGCACGACGGATTTATCAGAGCTATCGTCATCCCACTGGGTAATTTCAATTAGCATCTGGAGAGTCTGCGCAGCGAGTGTTTCGTCCCAACAGGAGCACAAAAGTTCCCGCCAAACCTCCCAGCACAGTGTACGCTGTGTCCAGTCAGGATACAGCGTTTGTTTCAGAAGCGTGAACTGTAACTCGACGATGCCTTCAAAACTTAGGAGATACCCTAGCATCAAATCCGAGAACAGCTCCGTCACTTCAATCGATCGGGAGATCGAGTCACTCAGTGCACATTCTCGGTATCGTGCAAACAACTGCGAGACTTCTACAGCTCTGTTAGAATCATCGTATGATACATCGTCGTCAGTACTGCTCAACGAACTGCCCCCACTCAAACCTGCAAACGCAGAGAGCACCAGTAGGTGACCCCATTGAATCGAGTTTTCAACGTCGACATTCACGATATCTAATGGCTGACGTTGCCTCACCGCACGCACCATGTCAGCGGTAGGGTACCATAACAATGTGCGAATACACTCTCTTGCTTGGTCATTTACTGCGCCGTCAGCACTACCAGCCAATTTCTCGGTAATCTCCAGTGCTTGATCCAGCATAGCACGCAACTCCTGCCCTGGTTTCGATGTCGCTGGGACCAGGCTGTGTCGTACGGCGTAAAGCAAACTCGCAGTCACATTTACAACAGTCAAGACACAACTCTCCAGCTCGCACTCCAAAATATCAGCAAATGCGGCGATCAATCGCTGGAACGCCCGCCAGTACAGCTTCAAAAACTTCAACACGCCAAGATCCGGAGCTCCGGTGGTCTTCCCATCCAAAACACGCAGCAGCTGACCAACACTCCGCTCCACCGACGAGACTGCAGCAGCCAACAGTTCATCCACACAAAATTTCTCTGCATCCTTGTCGCTTGCATCATTGCCTTCAGCACCCTCATCAGACACTGGAGCTGCAACAACACTCACCAGCGTCGGACCAAAGGCTGTCGCCAATTTCGCCAAATTCTACATAACAAGACACAACTCATTAGCTTCCCAGCATCTTACACCGAATGACACCTTGTCTTCATATCTCACGAGCGACTACAACCTTCCAGACAAACGTCACAGGCTTCAAGTCGGGAGTGGCACCGTCACCTCCCTCCAGTTTGTTACGTAATTGCATCAGCAACGTCGCAATCTTCACCACGTAGCATCTCGACCCTCCTGAGTCTTCTTGTTCATCTTCTTTAGTCTCCACAGGCTCCTTCTTCTCTATTAACGCTGCGTTCTGGTGCACCACAGCCAGCACCTGGCCTCCCCACTTGAGCCATCTTCGCATGTCTCCAGCTTCGCCCAGACGAGTCGTTGCGAGATGAAAAAACTGCAGCAATATTTCCAGGATATTGTTGTTCTTCTGCACTGCCTCCTGAGCCGCCCAGGCCAGCAGATCGTCCAGCAACTCCAACTGCATCTCGCGCTCCGATGTCTCTCCGCTTAAGTCCGAAATTAACGTCTGCGTCGTTACGGCCCAGCGCTCCTCCGACGCCGTCAGGAATGACACCACGTCGTCCACAGCTGCGTGACGGGCTTGGATAGTGGCTAGGTCGGGTAGAGCGGCGCGTAGCTGCTTCGCGACGGTGGCAGCGTCGCCACAAGCAGCGAGTTGACGCGTCACTTCCGCCATCATTCACTAGCAAATCAGAAAATGTCAATAAGAATAAGGAAGTTAGGTGGTCGACAAATTATATTTGTCAATTTCATGCCAAAATGGCTACAGTAATTTGGCTTGAACGTCTCAACGCTGGTGCAGACCTGAGTGCCGGGGCCAACGTTGGTGTGGGCGGTAACGCTGCCGGCAAGACCGACGGAGGCTACTCGAAGGGCGCGACCACCGGACAGGCTTCGCAGACGGCCGCGCAGACAGGCGGCTATCGCCACTTGCGCGCGTAAATGCCCAGTGCTCCGTGTCGCGGGGAGCGGATGGGGTCTCACCTCCTCATGTAGTCTGCACTATGGACAGAACACAGGACCATTTGATGATACCAGCCACCGCCCCACTCGGACGATGCGCCGAGACCTGGCTAGCACGGTGTGTGCGTGCCTTTAGTGTTTGTCGTGCCTGTCGTGCAGATGTAGGCGTACGTATGTAGTAGTCGTTCAATACAAGCGCAATTACTCGTGTGGAAACGCTTTCGTCTTCGAATTGTCTGCTTCCTTACTTCTCGTGTAAACAACAGGCATGCGGAGGCTGACTGAGGCGTTCCTTGGAGTGAGGAACATTGAATGCAAGGAAACGATGTGGAACAGGATGTCGGTAGGAGTAGTTTAGGTAGAGTCTTGCATAGATCTGTAGCGCCCTGCACAAGTGCACTACCGGTAGTGATACGCTGGCAGTCGTTCCGCGCTAACACAAAATATCAAGAAACAATGGTTTGAACGAAGGTATTCGGCTTCTTGGACACAATACTTCACAAAGTACATCGTTTCTGGGTTGGACATTCAAGTGTGCCCCACTGGTGACTTGCACATGCCTTGAATGCTTGCGTTGTATGGGTAAGCTTAACAAAAGGCCTAAAATATATTGGTGTAGCGTTACAGTTTGGTATTGCAGTGCCAACTACTGAATGCGCCAGCTCAGAGTTCGTTGACAGTGTGATTGGCATCATTTCCATCGGGTTGTACTGGGGCCATCATGCTCATGAAGTCGCCTGCAGGTGGGTTTGCGGCCTTGACGGTAGGCAAGCTCAATCCACCATGAGCACTGTAATCGTATGCCTGGCCTCCGTGGTACGAGACGTCCATGCCGTTCACCTCCTTATCCTCCGATACGCGCAGACCCACCGTGTACTTGAGCGCCATCAGGATCAGAAACGTCACCACCGCCGAGTAGCCCGCCGCCACACACTGAGAAATGAGCTGGTGCACGAATTGTATTCCGTGGCCGTAGAAGGCGCCGCCATCAATAGCAGGGTTAACCTCGGAAGTGGCAAACAAACCTGTGAGCAGACCGCCCATGAAGCCACCACAGCCGTGGATACCGAACGAGTCG
>LGSN01001057.1:0-13509 GCA_001314375.1 Phytophthora podocarpi | reverse complement strand
TGGCAGGCTGCGAGAAGAAGGCTCACTTGAAGCGTCTGTGTCGCAAACACGGTGGTGGTACCAAGTGCTGTGTGACTGGCTGTGAGAAGTGGTCTCAGTGCGAGGGCATGTGCATGATGCACTCGAAGGTGGTTGGAGCGCAACCGAGTGGTATTGGGATCATTGGCGATTCCGTTCTTTTCGACCGAAAGTCGCCGCCACCGTCATCAACTCTGGATACGTCTCCGCTACCTTCGCTGGAGATGCTCACTGAGGAGGTGTAGGCTAAACAACGGAGATGAAACAAGAGAGACCAGACACTTGCGCTTCATATTTGAATTTGAATTTGTCGTGCTGACTTCGACTTCCGTTTTACGTTTTCGGTCTGTGATTGGTTGGTTCAACGGGTTTGGCGGGTAAAACTTAAAAAAACGCGGGTAAAAAGTGCCTCTTCAAAAGTTACCCGCCAACTTGGGTTTAGCAACATCTCACTTGGCGAAACAACGAAGCAGATATGTGGAAACGCACTAAAGCGAGGGTCGTTGTCAAGTCACTTTTCCCTCCCCAAATTCAAAATCGCCCTCGAGTCAAACCGAGAAAGGAGTCTTCAAGCTCCAGGCTTCGGGTGGCAACAGGGGACAGCGAACACAACCGGCAGCTGCAAAGACTTCGAGGTGCTCTCAACGTCAGTAAACCTCACGGTTATACGCAAACATCAAGCGCCATCGCCTCCAGAGTGACAATCAGCCAAGGGTGGAACATGCTGGACACCGATAGCAGCGGCTCGGGGCCTCTTCGACACGACGCAGAGACGTTCCGAGTTGCGGAAGAGCTCATCATGCTGAGCAGTCGAGCGGCGTTGGCCTCTTCGATGGACGTGAAGCCCAACGACTCGCCCTCTAACATTTCGGGCTTCTTTGAACATGTACGGGGAAGTTATTAGGACGAGAGTGGTGGTCTTTCGTTGATTTGGAGAGGTGAGGCTTTACTGTTGCTGATGTTGTTTTGTTTGTTTTATCAGACGTCGTCAAAGACAGAGAAACGAGCTCCAAAGGTGAAAGTGAAGAAGGCGCGTTCGCAGAGGTACTGATGAGAGCTTGTGGGTGTAGTAGTGACTGTATGGGAATTCAATTTTGATTCGTTCGTGTATTGTGTTTGATGGTTTTGTAGAATCAGTCGCACGCCAACTTCACTGAAGAATCAGGTACTGCAACATCGCTGCTTTTGTTGTGAGGGGGTCAGACTGTGATTTTATGCTATAGAACTAACCGCAAACTGTCAATTGTTGCTGTTGCGACGGCCCAGACAAAGAAGCATTCGTCCCGTGGAATTGAGCATAAGAGCAACGCTCGAGACGACATCAAGCAAGAGTTTGCTGAAGTAGCACCCGCCCAGTCAGAAGTACGCCGTCGGATCCTGTTGCTCGCTGTGTCGCTCAGTAGTCTAAATTCGTGTTGTTCGTTCTGACAACAGGACATTATCAACTCACGTTGCGACCTCTCCCACTCGGAGCTTCTGAAGGAGCACCGCGTTCGTTTCCGTCGCGTCCGTCGGCGGTACGTGCAGCAGACTTGCAATGGATCGAAGCTGTGTCATGAATCTGATGTGTGTATTTGCTGCTTTTTTTGCTGGCCTGACTGCAGATGGAACATTGAGCAGCGCACCAAGAAACAAGAGTACCTAGCCCGCTTCCACGTGCAAGGGATCCCTCTCGTGCAGCACCTCGAGGCGCTCACTCACTGGCGGTAGTCGAGCAGCCTCCGGAAAAACAATGTGCCAGGGCCTAGTGCCAAGTACATGTACTATGACTTAAACGTACTTCGATATGAGTTGGGTCCGGCGTGGTGCATCGGAGTAATCTACGAATACATCGATTGACAAGTTCGGCTCTCGGCTGACGTCGTATCTTTCTTGGTGTCCGCTGGCGCGCTCGATGTTGTATTTCTTGGACATCGTTGCTCATTGCGTTTTTGTACCTGTGCATGACTGGCATGACGACTTCAGCACAATGTTAAAGGGCTTGACGATGCAACGTGTTGCTGAGCAGAGTTTCAACACGTATTCACAATAATTATTACGATCTTAATATGTACTGACGCAGAAACCGTCGAGCATTTGCGGTGCTGGGGTCTCTTCAACTCAGGTCGACCGCGCTGTTGGAGCGCGGTCCAAACTTCAGTTTCGAACCCTCTGTACATAGATGGCGTATTCAATCCTGACCGGGAGCTATTCCGACCTTGTGTCTCATGGCAAGGATCAGGCCTGGCTTTTGGAGCTTGCAAGCCGATGCATGCAGATAGCGAGCGATACAGACAGATGCACGACACCCTCGGCATGAAGGCATCGACAACTTCTCGAAGGAGAAGGTGATGCCGCCGACTAGCAACCCACTTATGTAAAGTACAGTACTTTGTGCCAATATGCAACATCTGGATACTCTATTACCTTGTATAAAAAATGCAATATTCAGAAATTGATTTTCAACATTGTTTCGTTTGGTTAGTTTACCTTCATAAATAAATTGAGATCTATCGTTTTTATTTGAAAGGTACTGTACTCGGTATTCTGCGTGTCTACTGCACGTTGAGGTACATACCGTCTCTGTCTCACATACAAAGTTCCATACAATTTTAAACCAGCCGCTTGCTTTTTCTTACTGTTCTTCTTCTCCCCCTGTTTTGAAACCCAAGGCACAAGGAGAAAGAAAAGGAAACACAGAACAAGCGAGCGAGCGCGCTGAGCTCCTTATCGTGCGCGGCCACGATTACCTAAAGCGACACGAGGAGGCGCAGCGCAGCCGAGACCCACCGACAGGCGAAGAAGAAGGGCACGACGGCGCTCGAGATCGCGGCCAACGAGGCGCTCTTCGGCCAGACCGGAGGTGGCGGCGCCGACGAGCCGTGGGCACTAGGGCTGCCATCGACCAGCGGAAGTGGCGCCCCGTGGGGCGCGGCAGACGCGACAGCTTCCAACTGGTACAGCTCCAGCCCCGCAGTGGCCACAACTGCAGCAGCGACAGGAACAACTACAGGAGATTTTTTCACTCGTGGGGGTGGCAACCACAACCCTCGCAGTGGCAAAAGTGGCGGCATGCAAATGCCACATCGAACACCAGTAACAGGGGCATCGCATCAATTGCCACACAGAATGAAGGCCTCTTCCACGAGCGGAAACAACTCGACCCCGACGCCCTACTTCCACCATTTTTTGGACCGCACGAGCAGCGCCAACAGCTCGACGAATTCGCTGTTCTTCAACCCGACAACTAGTTATGGAGAGAGTGCGTCAGCATCAACCCATACGTCAGGCAAGAGACCGCGTTCAGGAAACAGCAGCAACACCAACAGCAGCAGCAGCTTCTTGTCACCTTTTGTTGGGTATCCATCTCCACCTCCTTTTGAGACGGACCACCCACTGCCAGATTTCAACGCCAATTGGGGCTTCAACAGTCGAAATACCACGAGATGTAACAACAGCAGTTCGATGTCCAGTGCTCCAATTGCCAGTGGCTCGGTGAGCCACAGCAATATCAACGCCGCTACCACGTCAAGTTTATCAGGAATTGGATCGCCAAACGGCGCGTCAATGTTTGCAGATTCTTTTTTGCCAGATTATGATTCCACGCTTTATTCGCTCTGGAACGCTCCGAGTGGTGGCAGTGTGATGGGCTACGAGACGGAGAATGATGCAGCACAGGGGCAGCAGCAACAGGTTCAGCCGCCGTTGTATATGGCCTCGGATGATGAGTTGAAGATGGACTATCCGCAGCTTCCGGAGTTTAATCAGGATCTGGACTCGTATCTGAATGATACCATGGATTCGAGCGGACCATCGCCGACGGCACCACTCGGTACAAATAGTATGATGAAGATGGACCATCTGGTGACGACAGACAGGAGGACAGGCGTTGGCGTTGGTGGACTTGGCGGGGCAAACTTGACAACAGGCAGTAGAGAGACTCAGCTGGAGAGGTTGCTCGCACCTGCGACTGCAGCTGAGTATCTTGTGAAGCGAGACCGAGCTACCATAGGGCTGGAGAACGCGTCTGGACGCTCAGCAAAGAGATCCCGTGGAGTTTACAACGATGCGTACGCAGCGACCCCAATCACTAGTGGCATAACGGTTGAAGCGACAACTAGTGGCTCTTTCAGGAGTCTGCCCAGAAACACAGCGATCGAGCCGAAGCAACGAGCGGTGATGCCGCCTTTGGGATCTTTTCACAGCGGCCCATCGCCATTGATGTCTACGCCTGCTGCAATAAGTCAGTCGGGAATGACCTCAAGCGGGGCTGTAACATCAACAACAATAGTCACGTCCACACCAACCACATTTAACACACCTACAGCGAAGGGTGGAAAGCGTCCGCGCAGTCGGCAATGCGAGTTTCCAGGCTGCCAGAACCGGGCACGGTCGCATCAAAAATGCAAGAAGCACGGAGGTGCGCACCAGTGTGTATTTGAGGGATGCACGAAGAACAGTCAGAGCCGCGGGTTGTGCATCGCGCACGGCGGTGGCTCTCGTTGCAAGAAAGAGGGCTGTGTTCGTGCTGCTCAGTCGAAAGGTCTGTGCAAATCACATGGTGGCGGAGAGTACTGTGCCGTGGAGGGTTGCAACAAGAAAGCTCATTTGAAGCACCTTTGTCGTACACACGGCGGCGGCGTGCGCTGCAAGTTTGAAAAATGTTCGAAGTGGGCACAGCGTAAAGGTTGGTGTATGGCACACGCTAAAGAATTTGCGGTGGCATGACGAAGAAAGGAACAGACAAGCTTATCGTCTGGAGATAGTCGTTTTTCAGTGAGCTGGCGGCTCGTAGCAGGATCAACGCAGCAACGCGGCGCAGCGGGTGTTGTGGCGTGGCATGTGAGCTTGATGCTTGCTGGAAGGACGCTCTCTTCAGCTTAATTTCTTATTGAAGGTGAACGGATGATCTATTATGGACAGGTTATTACAGAAGGCACCTGAATGTCTTCGCTTTCCAGTCTCGACTATAATAAAGCGGATTTTGTCGCATCGAGTGTCGGCGGTGCTTTTTGCTGAGTTTGCTATGAGGAGTGTTCGTTCAGTCTCTGGCAACGTGGAACGGTATCCTAAATAGATTTTCTTCACTTGGTGTCAAGGTTTCGGGGATTTGCGCGAGGTGGTCTGTGTCGTTGTCTGTACGATTACTTATTAATACTTCGAAGTATTACTTAAGTATTTTGAAGTAAGATATTAATACCGGTACATGTACGCTACCTTGTCCTGACGCTGCTTGTTAGTCACGTCAACTCCACGCTTCTTGCCCAGCTACTTAGCAACGGCGATCCAGAGTGTGCTTATTCCGGACGTTCTTAAACGAGCTGCTAGCTCTTTGTATCTGTGTAACGAGTAGATGCCAGTCTTACATGTAGGCTTAAGGCAGCCAAGCACATGAAATGCTACATGCAATAGCCCACGTAGAACAGCTTGCCCACGAGCTAAGTTGTCCAACATATCGTCGAGTTCCGTCCTTACGCTGTGTAGCGTTCGTCCTTTTCGAACGACCTGCGTTTGCTACAATACAATTTCACTGATTTTACACAAGACCTTACTTTGCATTAACGTTTGCTTTTTGCTGGTACGTGTTGGTTGCTGATTTCTCTCTTTTTCTTGGGTTCTGACACGTGTGCGCTTTGACCATATCCCGTGCTGTCCGCCTAACTACCTGGACAATACGCGCATACTAAACAGTTAAAGGAAAAACATGCCAAAAAGATGAGCACATCGGCCTGCATTTGAGAAAGGTTGCGCTCTGGTCTTCCCCTTGCGCTTCTGCTTCGTCTCTGTGTCGTCTCAGAGCCTCCTGGTCCACTCTCCCCGCGCATTCACCCGCTCTGGATCACAGCAGCCGACGATATCCCCTCAGCTATGCTATAAGTAATTCAAAATGGTCTGCTGAGCTGGCGCCACAGAGGGAGAAGGCATGTTCGAGCTAGCAGCCGAAGACGGTGCCGGACTGTTGCCAGGGCTCGGCAGGCTCTCCTCGTCGTGGTCAGGATCATCATCAGTACTAGATGGAGAAAGTGGGGTGGGGTCAAACAGATTGTACAGCTCTGACCATGGCAACTCGTCCGTCGAAACTACTCGGCGAGCGGGTTGCTCTTCCTGGAACAACGAGTGGCTCTGGAGACCTCCCTGGACTTGGAGGTGATTAACGTGTAACTGTTGTTGCTGCTGCTGCCGCTGCTGTTGCTGCTGACTGATCATCATTTGCTCCGCGAGCTGCTGAATGAGTTGCTGCTGGTGCAGCAGCAACTCTTGCTGTTCGCGTTGGTGTCGCTGAAGCTGTTGATTTTGCTGGTCGATCAGCAACTGTTGCTGTTGGTGATTAAGCTGCTGCTGTTGCTGCTGTTGCTGCTGCTGTGGGCTCGGGCTCTGCAGCATGCCGCCACTGCATATCAAGTTGTCAAGACCCCGGTAATCAAAACCTGATGATGCACTGTCCACCAGGACAGAAGACGACGGAGGGCAAACAGCCATGGGAGAGGATATCGCTCCAAAAATATTCTCCATCTTGAACGGTGGTATATCCGTCATCGGCGACGTGATGTCCACAAAGCCTGTGGACGTCGGAGGTGCCGGCACACGCATCGCAGAGGAAAAGCTCGGACGGCGTTCATTCGTCACATCTTCCTTAGACGGAGAAAAAATAGGAGAATCGGTAGGGCAGCTTGACACAACTGTCGAAGCCGGTGAGGCTGGAGGCTGGGGCACCATTGCACGTACTGAAGGCGAGGTCGCTTCTGAGTGGACTGTACGCTTTCGCTTCAGGTTTCTATCGTCAGCAGTCTCCTGGTTCTCAAAAACCTCCGTCTCAGGCTTGATAGCAGCATGACTTGCTCTACGGCTGGAGTAGATAGAAAAGCCGTCCGAGCGCAGACGCTCAAGGCAGTACATGTAAGAGCCCATCGGCTTCATGAAAAGCACTTCCAGCACGTGTTGCGCATCGCTTCCAGATAGCCCTTGTCCACGCGGGGCGGTCCAACCGTAATGCCATGCCTTACACTCGGCGTTAAACTCGAAAATTGCTGACTGAGACGATGTCTCCATGGCGGCACCACGCAGAATTCCCGGGAACAGCGGATTCATCGGGTGTTGCTTGTCGCGCACCCAAGCGAGCACATCCGTCTTCTCGATGGTCTGCCCAGGGAAGACCTCAGGTCCCGAAACTGTTTGATCAAAAGTGCCATCGAGATTCAGGAAACGCGCGAAGGCCAGCACGGCTGGGCGAGTCGTCTGGATGGGGCAAATCTTTACACCTCCTGACTCGGTCAGACGACTAACAGCCACATGAACTCTGATCGAATCTCCGCAGAAACCTGAACTCACGTGACGCCCATTACGACAGCACGGGAAACAGCGTAAATTCTTCTGTCCTCCTTTCTTGTTGTTACGCTGATAGCGCGGTCGGAAAAGCTGGAAATTCTTGGTCGGCGCCACAAAAGACGCCCGAACGTTCAATCCGTGCGGATTCTCACACGAATCATTGCAGCATGGGCCAGGGACACTCTGATACACGAGATTAGCGTCTTCTTCAGGGTCGTCGCCCCGCATCGGCTTCGTGTTACCGTCCGACTCGATCCACGTGCCAAAACCTGCTTCAATCTGGTACGTCGGCGGCTCCAACAACAGCGAGTCACGAGCTGCCAACAGCTTGTAAAAGTCCACGCCGCTCTCCACTGTGGGCGGGTAGATCTGCCGCATCGCCTGCAGGCCCGAGTATTTGACCTAGAATAATAATAATAATAATAATAATAATAAAACTAGTTTTAGGTTTAAGTGTGGCTAAATAAAACAGCAACAGACACGTACAATTGACGTGTAGGTGAATTCTCCGGGCGGCGGACGCACGACACACGTGGAGACGTGACCCACCGTGTGCGTGCTCTTGAGGATCATGCGCAGCAGACGCTCAAACTCCTCCACGTGGCGCGGGTCCACGCACATGCGCGTGACCATCACGGCCTGAATAAGGCGGAAAAATAGACACAATTGGTCAGAATTACGCAAACTTATTCGCCAATAAAGGTAGATAGTCTGAATTTAGCCATGTACAAGCCGTTATAACCGCAGCAACACAGGTAAAGGCACGTACCTCCTCGTCGTCCCTGATGTTGGAGGACTGCAGCACCTCCTTGAGCATACGGAAGGACAGGAAGCTGCGCGTGAGTTCCGCACTCTTGACCTCTTGGTCCCCCATCGCGGCGCGCTGGTCTGGCGGGAGATTACAGCGCGGGTGCAGGTTTCTCCTTCTTGCCTTTGGCGTGCGTGTTGTCTGCGCGCTTCGTTCTTCGTGTGTGGGGTGAGTGGTGCGAGGAGGGACCATCACTCTTGGTGGCCTCACTTGCGATACCTGATGCGTTTATGTTGCAGATCCTGTTGTACTGGATAATTTAGACAAGGAGGGACGTAACCCTCTCATAACCTTAGCAAGAAAGTTGTAGAAATTGATACATGTAGACAAATAACCTGTGATATTCGAATTTTAGCAGTGGACGTGCGATGTGCGTTGTCGGAAGACGACGGTTTTTTTGTAACTGAAAATGTTTGACCAATCACAGCACCGCACCGATTGAACTATCAAAATAATTACATGTACAGCGTGATCGCGCTGATTACGAAATTGATTGATGAAGCGGCAAGTCTTGGGTCATTCTGCTAATCTTACATTAGGAGGCGGACATGGGCTGCAAACGGGAGCACGCCGAGTGAGTCGAAAAGTAGCGCCTCCGTTGTGTCAGATACTATCGAGTTGTCGCAGCTGGCACCGCCGTCTGTCTGCCGCTCCTCCTGGAGGGCCTGGCGCAGTGCATTGCACAAGTCCAGCGTCGGCAATAGCGAGATCGAGCGCGTGGCATCGGTTTTCTCTGGCGTCTGGCTTTGATTGGAACCGGCGGCGTCTGCCCTGTTCTGCCTATGTGAAGCTGCTGATCTGGCAAGTGGTGGCACGAGGCAAACAGATTCAGTTCGAGTCCATGCGCTTCACTTGATGCACAACATGCAGCGCGTGCTTACCTCGTGATCTTCTTGGCGTTTGACTTTTTGCGAACGTTGTTGGCTTTATTGCGAGCGGGGGTCGGAGCTGAGCCATCATCCCGCACGGGGGATGCCAGGAGAGTCTCCGGGCACTCGCTAGGCGAGTGCTTTCGAATCTCCAGCAGCTGGGCAATAGAGTACTCGCGTTTGTCAGCGTTTGTTTCTGTTGTATCTTCGTCCAGCGACCATGCTTCTTCTTCACGCACAACACGCTCGTCCGACGTAGCTGGGCCAGCCTCGCAACGCACCTGCTGAGCATCAATTGTAGCAATAGATTCTTCGCTAGACTCTTGTTCTTGGCTAATGTCTACTGGCACTGGCACGAGAATATCACTTGAAACGTCATTCTGCTGAATATCAGGTTGCTCCACTTGGTCCTCCACTTGGAGCTTTCCTGCCAGGAAATCTGCGAGTGATCCCAGCTCCACGCGCTCGTATCTAATGCGATCCAGCGCTGCCTTCTCGGCCTTTTCTCGATCAATCTCTTCTGTCTGTTCGTCCTCACTATCAACAGGTGCAACGTTAACTGGTTCAGCTGGCGGATTCGACTCAGGCACAACAAGATCAGCACCAGCGTTTCCTCCTTCATCATCCTGACATAACCCCACATCTAGCAAGATCTCTTTTCCCTCTCCCAACTCGTCCACAGCTTGGACAGCAATCAGCTCCTCTTCAACACCAGCCACGTCGTCTGCAGCCACAACGCCAGCTTCGCCACCTCCAGCCTTCACTGCATAGTACTCATCATAACACTTCCTGCAGTAGTGACAGCCGTCGTTCTCATCCAGCACAGTCTCCCCTTCAACCACTCCACACGTCGAACACCTACCCACTATTTCTTTCTCTCTCGACGCCGTCCGTTCCCCATCAATCTGTTGCAACGCCAGCTTCTCCGCCTTCATCCTTAGTTTCTCCGCACGTCGCACACCTTGATATAGAGCTCTGTATCCCCCCAAAGTCTCCCGGAGAGAACACATTTCCACTAGTTGCAGAGCGTAGTCCAGACTCTCCTTCCCGTCTCGCAACAGTGCCAACGCGTTGGTACTGGAGCACTTCGACTGTGTTGCAATCCGCACATAAGCCTCACCGATGTTGCCGGACAACACGAACATACCAGCATAGTCCTGCAACGAGTATGCACTACTCAACGCGGCTTTCCACGTATCTATCGCGTGCTTATAGAGCCCTTGCGCAGCCAAGGCCCGGCCTTGGCGGATGGCACAACGAGTATCCTCCATTGAAAAAGAGAGAAGTGCTCTTCTAGAGGGGTATGTCCTTGTAGAGAGATTTCTACCCCGCTTTTGTCTACCGGTACCTATGGTGGAAATCTACAGCCCATGTTTTCAATCCTGCATTTTGATTGGCTCTTCTCGTGCACAAAAGCTCCACATAACGTATTTTGAACCTCCTCAAGCTGCTAGTATAACGCCTTAATCGGAAAGTCCAAATACATTCTCTTTCAGACCAAACGCGGGCTTTACGATGAGGGTACGCTTATGTTCGTACACCTATCCTATCGACCGCTAGGCCTTCAACAAGTTTTTCGAGATCCCAAATAGGGATTTGCTTCGTGTTAAAACAGATAGGGGAAGGCATAAAAGTTGAATAATGAAATATGAAGAAGAACACATGGCTATCTTCCATGTTTTCCCATGTTCTAGGCACTTAGGCCATGCTTGTCCATGTGGAAACATGGGCTGTATGAACCGCCCTTCTTTTTACCACTCTGAAGGTTTCAGAAAATCAGACCGTAAAACGCAGGACTTCAGGCGAGGTCCAAATTTATATTTACATATTTTTGATAATACTGGCAAACATTGCTATGTACGGACAAGTCTAAGCAAATCGTCCAAAACGAAGGTGCTCCCAGGTTTAACGCCACTTTTACAGGTAAGATATATATCCTCAACGTTGGCGCTTGCCACCAACTGCGCTGAGATGTCTTCACCTTTTCGGTGCGTATCCTTCTGTGTCACACGCAAATCCTTTCTATTAACAGGACGTCCCTCCACGACGCATATCAGTACTTCGGTGCCAGCAGCAGAACCAGGAGCACGGGGCTGAAAGGCCCCTCAGTGATGAATGTTAGCGTCGACTTAACGGCCTTAAAGAACAACGGCATCAGCATGGGCTCCACGGCGGCCCTGGACGACTCAAGAAGCAGCATGAGCACGGCGACTCCGGTGAGCCGCATCGGCAGCATGGACACGGCAGTCCCGGCGAGCAGCATGGGCACGGCGGCCCCAAGAGGTTACCCACCCCTAAAGCGCATTGGCGCTGGAGGGCATGCGTAAGACGTTTTCCGATTGGTTCCAATTTAGTGAGACGCATTGTCGATGCAGCAATGACATTGCAGCAGCATCAAAGGCTGGGTGCGAGGTCATGGAGAGCATGACGGAGGAGCAGGCGGACAATATTTTTTGCGTAGGTATGGAACATTTGCCACTCTTGCTTTTTAGTTGTAAGTGTAGTGTCCGAGCTGTCCCTCAGAACTACGCTTCGGCTAGCTAGGCAAGCTCAAATGCGCTTGCGTAATACTGCCTCTTGATTGGGTAAATCTAAATACTAATCAACCAATAGTAGTCACATCCGTAACCTTGGACAGGCTTCCTACGTTTTTCCTAGATAATTGAATGTCGGACAATCTTGGGGAATTCAAAATTCAGTTTTCTAATACTTATCTGGTGTTGGTGAAACTTGGCATGCGTGTTCGTATTAGCTACTAAAGTACCCTGGCAAAGTATCGCGTTGCAAGCACGTTCAGCGGCACGGCAACAAGGGATGGAATAAACATCAATACTTTATTGAAGTCAAGGGCTATTTTAGGATTTATTTACATGTACCGCTGGTCGTACTTTACAGATCGTATTTTACGATAAGGTTTTTATTATCTCGCGAACTTGGTGGGATTGTGTGTGCGCTCGATGATCGAGAAAAGGCAAGAACAAGCGTCTCCCGTCCACGACATGAAGATTAGGGGCGAGTACAGCAATTCTGCTTCGAGTTCGGAACATGAGCGATACTCTAGCAATTTCCAGCCGACTCCACGTTTCCCGAGTGTTGCTCATGTTGGCGTTCAGTCAAGATGAGCCGCAGACTAGACACCTTGGTAAACTCAGTAACTCTACAATGCCAAAGGATGGACACATGCAGAAGCATCGGTGGCATCGAACACAACGCGAACGCCTCCAAAATTGCAGCTGAAGCACCGACCTGGCCGAATTTGCGAACGATGAATATTTAAATAGCATTGCAGTGGCCCCACCGAGCTGTTCTTGGTGGGGTCGACGCTGGCAAGCCTGTCGATCGCGATGCCGATCCAGCATGACGACGAAGGAATGGTGATGAACGAGCGCACACGGCTCATGTCCTGCCAATGGGCTGGTCAACAATCGGAAGCCTACCTCCGACCAGTCAGGCCGTAGTGCCTCCGGCACGCGCACCTAGGGCGCGTTGTCTTTCTCTTCGTCGCGTGCAGCATTGTTGATGCTGGTCTGCTCCTTAGGCCCGTTGATCAGACGCACCACCAAGTGCATGGACGCTGGTTACCGCCCTGTGCGGCTCAGGCTGCGCTCGCACGAACAGGCGCTGCTTCTCCTAGTGAGCGTTGAAATACACCAAATGAACATAAGTTATCATTATATCTTGTATGCACTAAATATGGTAAATTGCGCTTAAGAATATGTAAAGCATAAATTACGATCATAAATGGCGATGGACCGCCAGAGGCGTTGTCTTCAAGACAAAATTACTTAGGCCCTACGTCACCCTAGAACGTACGGGCACCTCCATTCTTCTAGGTAGATACAGGGCTGGAGAACCATGCCTGTCCCGGAGCCGATAAAGGTGCTGATGAATAAGCCATGTTGGCATTTCCCCGAGAATCCGACCTTTCGCCGACATTCTTGGAGGGGCGCCCTGTTAAAGCAATTCGAAGGGTTTCGTCCGATTGCATCTCCATACCGTATTTTTAGAAGTGGGCTGCTATTTCATTGTGACGACGAAGGAGGAGGAGTTGCCTCTCGTTGCCCTCATGGCAGGCTTCCTCGTCGGAAATGCTATCTTTGCTGGGGCATACGAGCAGCTACACGCCAGCATCATCTCTACATATACGCCTAGCCATAAATCTAAGGAAGTTTAACTGCATCGCAACAATCCATTTTGTTATACGTAGCCTTCGCTTGCAAAAAGCTGGAGCCAAATCAGTAAAAACTACGCGACCAAGTCTAGACTTGGCGCTTATTAGATGAAAGCATGCGAGCTGTTGCTTTTTGACAGGAAATTAGCACTGCTCATAGAGATTATTAGATAATAAAGTAGCGGTTACACGTAGTTTCAACACAGATGCAGCAGTATTGTTAAATTTGGTCTGCGGTTCTCGGACCTTTAAAGTTAAATTGCATACTTCTCTGTCCCACCAATTATAGACAATTCATGATTTTGAGCTTAGTTTTACCTACAGGAACACGCTAAAGA
>LGSN01001056.1:0-13532 GCA_001314375.1 Phytophthora podocarpi | reverse complement strand
CCCACTCACGATCATTCTGGAACCGCATCGATTGTTCGAGCATAATAATCCGAGTAAACCTCCGCCATAGCTCAAACCCTTCTGTATCGATCACGCTAGCTTTTTTTCGTGCGAGGATCGATATAAATGGGATCTGACCCCACGGGAGGCATCTGCAAATAATCTCCAACAAGTAACACGTGCACACCGCCAAATGGCACGCCACTGATCTTCTTGTATCGACGAAGTAATTTATCTAACCGGACCCATTGTGCTTTAGTCATCATCGATACTTCATCAATGATCAGCATGTCAAGCTCTGTAAAATCTTTCGCTTAATCGCATATTCTAGTTGCAATAAAAATCTGGACAGTGTACGGCCACTGATAAGAGTTGCAGCTTTCCCAGTCAACGCTGTTTTCACCAAAGAATTTTGTCGATACCAGCTAGTACATAATGCTGTTATTGCTTCAATGACACGACTTTTGCCCGTACCCCCAGCACCACCTAAGAACATGAGCAATTGATCATTGCGAAGACGACTCTCAAAGTCAGTGGAAATGTATCCACCTTGTTCTTTCTGTTTGCCAAGTTCTTGTTTATAAAAGCGATTGAGCAATGCATTACCAGCCATGGTAAAAGCAATATGCTGCCTTTGGTTGAGCTCTTTTGCACGTAATAGGACTTGGATTGATGCATACGAGCCAACAGGAGAAGGCGCAATATTGGGTTTCCATTCCGTATTTTCAGGTTCCAACGCTTCTGAAAGCAGCTCAACTACTTCCGTTGGTCTTTCATTAGTGTCAGTACAATTTGCACCGAAACAATCGTCTGTATCAGGATCAGCAACCCACTTGCGAAGTTCATCAACCGACAACTGAGTACCCTCGATTTCAAATCCATCTCCAACAAATACGAATTGGCCCATTTCGCGATTCTTATCAGCGGTGGATCGAGCGCTTTTTAGTGCACCAGGCAGTTTGGCGATGGAGCTAAATAAAACAAATTCTTCTTCTTTCTGCATGTACCTCGACATGGTGATTCCTTCATTTTCGTAAGTATCCTTCGAAGTATTTTATAAATTACATCTATTTCGATGCTTTGGATCAGTCGGGTAAGCGGAAAACTTCCGCTTGAGACCACTTCCGGTCTTAACGCCTAAGTGCGCGTTTCGAGCTAGCAATATAATACTTGCGTGTAGATAGCTATCTCAGCTTCCGTTTACCGGTAAGGCCTATATGGGTACGGCTCAAGACGACTTTGACGAAGCACCTGAGATTGTTTTAGAAATCGATTTTTTCCTGGTTGTCTTTGAATTTATTTTCGCCATAGATTCCGAAAATGGTGTCAGATTTGGGCTAGTCAGCCTAGAAGTAGGTCAAACCGACCCAATTAGCCGCTCAATAAAACATACTGAATGAAACAAACAGCTGATGATATTCGAAAATTGTAATATATCAGGATTGCAATCTGATTATAAAAAACATGGCCATATGTTTAAAATGTATTTCTCGGTTTGTGGTTAGGTTCTCATAACTTAAAATTTAATTTAAATTTTGAGACCATTTAATATTTTAAAATGGTAAGCTTTAATAACACATTAAAATGTGACAAAGATGACACGCCCCTCACAAAACAAAAGCTTCAACACAAATTCTGTTAGTCGGCTCACTTTCTCACTTGCGAAAGATCAAGCGGAGAAAGAAGCATCACTAGACACCGATGGCCGACACGATGCCGCGGCCGCACCAGGACGCCACCACGCGCAAGCAGCTGCTCGCGCTAGAGATCCCGGAGCAGAACGAGCACCCTACACTGCAGCAGGGCAAGGCCGAGGTGGACCATGCCAAGTCCGAGAGCATTGAGCCCATGACCACGAAGAAGGGCATGCAGGAGACGCTCATGTGGCTGGAAAAGCAGCGTCAGTACGTGCAGGCGCATGACGGGAATCAGCGCCGCAAGCGGTCGTCCACGTTCGTGCGCTCGGTGCTGCGTCTGCTCAGTGGACCGAAGGAGAAGAGCAGCAATAACAACGCATGCGACGAAGAAGACAACGCCCCGAAGTTGCCGGTGGCTTGGGGACTGGAGGTGTTGAAGGTGGATTGGTCGGAGGTGGGCTTCCGCTTGCTGGACCAGCCCATCATGCAGGACATGAACCGCATGCGCTTGTTCATCGCCCAGGAGGAGCTGCTGAGTGCGTCTCCACAGGAAATTATTGCGCTGGCCAAGTGGCTGCAGCGCTTTGACAACCATGTGCGTCATGTGGGGACGCTGAAGGAGTATTTACTCGAGGAACGCACGCTCATTGCCGGTGTAGGGCATAAGGTGACGACTCTTTATGACGCCTATGATGAAGCGATGGCGGTGGCGCTGGAAAACGTGCATCATGAGCGTCGGGACTTGAGCGATGCCGTATTGCGCATGTTTGATGAACTGGAGAAGATTCTGATAGGAGAAGTGACTGCTGTGAAGCACCTGATCACGCAGACTCTGACCGAGAAGGAAGAGTACGAAGCACTGAGTACGCTGTTTAACCAGCTCACTAGTGACGATGAGTGCGGCGTGATCGTGGCCCACCTGCTTGGTTGGATGCGCAACAATATGAGCGAGGAAGACGTGCGCGTATTCCTCGCGCTGTTCAATCCGGATGTGCAGGACAGGATCGCTGGTGAGTGGATGCGCATGTATGCGTCGTACCTTCACTTGCTGGACGAGTTTTCGATCAACTACGAAAGCTCGCTCTCGTATTTTACATGAAGCATAGGCGGGTGAGTGGCCTGCGTGTGGCCCCGACGATGACAGACGTAGACACTGACTGAGGTTGCGGTGGGCTCACCAGATCTGCCCACTGGGAATGCTGCTGTGCCACCACTGACGGCGGCGGAACAAGTAGCGAGAGGAGGTCGTCTGGCGGTCGTCGCAGGCCGCGATCTTTTTGCTTGTGTTTTTTTTAGTGTAGGGTGCATACTATAAGCTCAAAGTGACAGACATACCACACGTACCCAGCAGCGTCCGCCGCGGTGCATCCCCGCACTGCTTTGTAAGCAGGCATGCTTGGCCAAGAGTATGAAGAACGATACCATAAAAATCACTTTGAGTAATGAAAACACACTCATTGCAGGCACCCACACGACAAGGCAACTTCAACATCAATCTAAATTGGTGTTTTCAACACAATAACCTGTAAACCACACTAAAACAAGGTTTTTACCTCCGAGGTTATTTTCGTCGCCGCCTTATCGCTCCGAGCTCAGCAACCAAGCAAGGCGAAGGGATCTCAAGGTCATGGCGGAGAAGGACGAGAAGGTGGGCGTGGGCCTCTCCTCCACGGGGCAGTTCGACCAGGACATCTACGGCTCCGGCGGAAGCAGCAGTGACCGCTTCGCCGGATACAGCGCCACCATTACGGAGGAAGGCGACGGGGACGAGCAGCAAGCAGAAGACCATCACTCTCACTCCAAGAAAGCGCAGAAGCCGCAGCAACAGGGCGGCGATGGCCTGATCGACGACAACTACGACCCCTTCGCAGAGGCGCGCGAGGAAAATGGCTCGGGAATCGTGAACACGCGCATCGTGGACCGGGAGAACGCGTACCGCAAGCGGCGCTTCGAGCGCATGTTGTCGCCCGAGCGCGGCGACGCCTTCGGGGACCAGACGCCCGCGCGCAGCTACAAGGAGATCATGCAGACGCAGCAATTGGATCAGGAGAGAGCGGAGGTGGTGCGCAAGATCCAGCAGAAGAGAGAGGAGGAGCAGCAGCAGCAGAAGCAACAGGGACAGGAGCCTCAGGAGGTGGACGCCACACCCAAGAGACGGCGTAAGAGGATGAGGTGGGATCAGGAAGCTTCCCCGGCGGAGAAGACAGATGGAGAGAGCCAATCCGAGTGGGACACGGCGTCCGAGAGCTCTGTAGCTGCCACGCCCACACAGACGTCATCGAGATGGAACGCCACTCCTGTGGTGGGATCAGCTGTTGCTGCCACGCCAGGAAGAAAGAATCGCTGGGATGAAACGCCAGTGGCAAGCAGTGGAGCGTCCAAATGGGACGCCACGCCTGTGAGTCTGGGTGGAGTGACTCCTGCAGGGACTGGAAAACGTTCGCGGTGGGATGAGACTCCGGTGTCGGGTCCGAGTGACATGGCGACACCGGGGAAGAGTGTGCAGATGACTCCGGGAGGATCAATAGCTGCTGATATCATGAGTGGAGCGTTGACGCCGGAGCTGGCGCAGCGTATGCGTTGGGAACGAGAAATTGAGGAGCGAAACCGCCCAATGACGGACGAGGAGCTTGATGCGTTGTTTCCCGCGACAGGATATAAGATTCTTGACCCACCTGCGTCGTATGTGCCTATTCGGACACCGTCACGGAAGTTGCTTGCTACTCCCACACCGATGGGCCAAACTCCAGGCTTTGCTATGCAAGCTACGCCAGCACGTGAAGACTATGGCGTGCCTGTTGGTACCCCGTCGGGTGGCGATGGTAGCTCCATGCCGTTTATTAAACCTGAGGACTATCAATACTTTGGTAAGCTTATGGACGAGGTGAACGAAGAAGATCTGGACCCCGAGGCTGCCAAGGAGCGTAAGATCATGCGCTTGCTGCTAAAGATCAAGAACGGCACCCCGCCGCAGCGAAAGACTGCACTGCGACAGCTCACAGACAAGGCGCGTGAGTTCGGCGCTGGAGCGCTGTTTAATCAGATTTTGCCATTGCTCATGGCGCCCACACTCGAAGACCAGGAGCGCCACTTGTTGGTCAAGGTGATCGACCGTGTGCTCTACAAACTGGATGACCTCGTCCGCCCATACGTACACAAGATCTTGGTTGTGATTGAGCCGCTGTTGATTGACGAGGACTATTATGCTCGCGTGGAAGGTCGTGAGATTATCTCGAACCTCGCCAAGGCTGCTGGTCTCGCTACTATGATTTCTACCATGCGCCCGGATATCGATATCGACGACGAGTACGTTCGTAACACAACGGCACGTGCCTTTGCTGTCGTTGCCTCGGCACTGGGTATCCCAGCTCTGCTGCCTTTCTTGAAGGCCGTCTGCCAGTCGCGTAAGTCATGGCAAGCTCGACACACAGGCATTAAGATTGTGCAGCAGGTTGCGATCCTTATGGGTTGCGCTGTGCTGCCGCACCTGAAACATCTTGTGGAAATCATCGAGCATGGTCTTGAGGACGAGCAAAAGGTGCGCACTATCACAGCGCTCGCTCTGGCTGCTCTTGCTGAGGCTGCGCACCCGTACGGTATTGAGTCTTTTGACTCAGTCCTGCGACCACTGTGGCGTGGTACCCGCAAGCACCACGGCAAGGGCCTGGCAGCGTTTTTAAAGGCGATTGGATTCATCATTCCTCTCATGGACGCACAGTACGCGAATTATTACACTGTCGAGGTGATGGAGATCTTGATTCGTGAGTTCCAATCGCCCGATGAGGAAATGAAGAAAATTGTGTTGAAGGTGGTGAAGCAGTGTGTCTCTACAGACGGTGTTGAAGCATCCTATGTCAAGGAGAAGATCTTGCCTGAGTTTTTCCGACACTTCTGGGTTCGCCGCATGGCGCTGGACCGACGAAACTACCGTCAGCTAGTGGAGACAACGGTAGAGCTTGCGAACAATGTGGGTGCGAGCGAGATTATATCGCGGGTAGTGGATGACCTGAAGGACGAAAGCGAGCCGTACCGTCGCATGGTTATGGAGGCGATCCAGAAGGTCATCTCGAACTTGGGTGCCACGGATATCGGCACTGATCTTGAGGAAAAACTCATTGATGGTATCCTTTATGCTTTCCAAGAGCAAACGTCGGACGATACGTTCGTGATGCTAAATGGATTTGGTATTGTGGTGAATGCTCTGGGAATTCGCGCGAAGAACTATCTGCCGCAGATTTGTGGTACGATTAAGTGGCGGCTGAACAACAAGCCGGCTAAGGTACGCATGCAGGCAGCTGATCTGATTAATCGGATTGCTGTGGTCATGAAGACGTGTGACCAGGAGCCGCTCATGGGACACATGGGTGTTGTTCTGTACGAATACCTTGGTGAAGAATACCCTGAGGTGCTGGGTAGCATTCTGGGCGCACTGAAGGCCATTGTAAATGTGATTGGTATGAACAAAATGACCCCGCCCATTAAGGACCTATTGCCACGCCTGACCCCTATTCTTAAGAATCGCCACGAGAAGGTTCAGGAGAACTGCATTGCAGAGGGGACACTGGTCGCCATGGCTGATGGTACGTCCAAGCCCATCGAATCCCTCGTCAAGGGCGACCACGTGATGAGCCCGCGCGTTGCCAACGACAGTTCTGTCGTTGCAGACTTGGACATGACGTGCACGCGTGTCCTTGATAACGGAAAACGTGAATGTGTGGCGCTTCAGTTTGAGGACGGCCGCGAGCTTGTCTGCACGCCAGACCACCGGCTCCTGCGTTTTGACGGAAAATGGCAGACAGCGGGAGAAGTCCCGATCGGCGATCAGATATCAGTGGCAACTCAGGATGAAGCCATTACTGTGTTGGGCGAGTTCTCAGTCAAGGTTTTCGGACTTCGTGTTGTTCAGCGATGCAGCGTCGGTGTTAAACGCGTCTTTGACCTTACTGTCCCTGGCAACGACGCTTTCTTCGCGGCTGGCATCGCTGTCCACAACTGTATTGATTTGGTGGGTCGTATTGCCGATCGTAGTGCAGATTTGGTATCGGCTCGTGAATGGATGCGTATCTGTTTCGAGCTGCTAGACATGCTGAAGGCGCACAAGAAGGGCATTCGTCGTGCTGCCGTCAACACATTCGGCTACATCGCCAAGGCAATCGGTCCTCAGGACGTTCTGCACACACTACTGAACAACCTGAAGGTGCAAGAGCGACAGAACCGCGTGTGTACGACAGTAGCCATTGCTATTGTCGCCGAAACGTGCTCACCATTTACAGTCGTTCCAGCTCTCATGAACGAATATCGCGTGCCGGAGTTGAACGTGCAGAATGGTGTACTGAAGGCATTCTCGTTCATGTTCGAGTACATTGGTGAAATGGGCAAGGATTACATCTACGCGGTGGCACCACTGCTGCAGGACGCGCTGATGGACCGTGACTTGGTGCATCGTCAGACTGCATGCACTACAGTGAAACACTTGGCGCTGGGTGTTGCTGGCTTGGGCTGCGAGGACGCGCTGGTGCACCTGCTCAACTTTGTGTGGCCTAACATTTTCGAAACGTCTCCGCACGTGATCAACGCCGTGTTCGAAGCCGTGGAAGGCTGTCGTGTGGCGCTAGGTCCGCACGTGATCCTGCAGTACGTTCTGCAAGGTCTGTTCCACCCGGCGCGCCGTGTTCGCGAGGTGTACTGGAAGATCTACAATTCGCTGTACATGTACGCGCAGGACGGCTTGACGCCCGCCTACCCGATGTTTGAGGACGACGGTGTGAACGCCTACAACCGCACATACCTGGAGCTCTGCATCTAGGCCACATCATGTCGCGAGCAAAGCGAAAACAAGAAGAGGTCTTTTAAGACCATTAAAATGACATGACAAGGACAGCTGATCTTCTGGTGGATGTGATTGCCATCGTGCAGTAAAGGACAGGCTAATATATTCGCGAATAATTGTTTGTCTGTATAATAGTTATCCTGCCTGTGTGGAGACTGCTGAAGTTGGAAGTTAAAAGTGGCTTCATCATGGAATCCTGACGTCCGGGTTCTAGTTTCTCCATCCAAGCGTCCATTAGTTCGGATGATAATGGTGTCGTCCATCCATTCTCCAGCCTTTTGCAGGCCAAACACTCCCCTTCAACTTACACCGTCATCTGATTCTGATTCCTCAGCCAACATCTGCTTTTGGGTAAATGCCGCCTATACAAAACCATCATACGGTTTACCGGTAGTAAGCGACGTACATGAACGCCAAAAACTACCAGTCTGCGATTCGCCGTCTCCGCTTCACGTCTCCGACGACGTCCCCATTTTCTCTATAGAGACCACAGCCCTTCGCTCGCCATGCTGCGCTGTCTGTTCCTGCTACTGCTGTCCCCCCTGACTTCGGCGTTGCAGCCGCGCGACTTCCGCGTGCCGCCCGTGGACTTCACGCAGCTCTCGAGCGCCGTGGACAACGCGCACAACTTCGAGCTGCTGGCCAAACTGCAGGAAAATGGGATCATCGCATTGCAAAATGTACCCAATTTCTCTGCCCTGCGTCAAGAATATCTCCGCACTGCTGCCACTTGTGCGGTGCAAGCCCAGAAACAAGGCGCCGAGTTCCTGCTGCATCGTCGACTGAGAGACGGCACGAACCGGTACACGGTGAGTCTGGAATCCGGGCACCAATTGAGTGAAACGTTGGACCAAAGCGAAACACTGTTGTCAATTTGCCCCGAGTACGTGGAAATCCACGCCGCTTTCAGTGCCGCGGTGGAATTGGCTGTTGCAAATGTGGGAACTGCACTGGATGCAACGCAAAAATTCCACGTCGTGGTAGAGCAAGGAGCTGTTGCCATGACGGCAAGGAAATTACTGGAGGAGTCAGTGCATTTAGACCATTTCCACGCCTACGAAGCTGCCCAGGGACTGCGGAGACTGGAGGATGATTCGGAGATTAATGTTGCCGACATGTCGCTGGAGCTGCACACAGACAACGGACTCATGATTGCCATGAGCGCACCAGAGTATTTCGAGGTCTTAAGCACCGGAGAGTTGCAACACAAGGAGACGCAAGGTGAAGATGCAGGGTTGTTCATCCAGACGGCAAGTGGAGAAATTGTGCGTCCGGTGTTGAAACCGGATGAACTCATTTTGATGCTGGGATCGGGTATCGATGACTGGATCAAAACGTCTCCACCTCTTCGCTCGGTGTTGCATGGCATGCGTTATCCACGAGCCGTTAGTCTGGTTGACGGAGTCGAGCAAGGCAGCAAGTTGCTGCGTTCGTGGTTTGGCAAGATGATTCTGCTGGAGGCGCACCAGGTCATGGACAACACTGGTCTACCATTTGGCCAATATGCGAACCAAACGACTAGATATCTGGTACAACAAGAAGCTGAAGACCACCAAGCTTTTGGAGCTATCGCTTGCCCCCCACAACGACACTTGCAGGCGTCGGATAACAGTTGCTCGCTCAAAATTTGCTCGTTGAAAAGCACGACTACGTCGTCGGATCTCACGTATTCGTGTCAGATTACCTGCAATCACGATTCGACCACTGATGCGGCTTTGTGTGAGCAATACTGCGACTGTGAAGACTCAACAAGCAGCGCAACTACGTGCTGGATGTTGTGTGTGGAGAACTTCTCGTCGGATGTGTGTCCGGGTGAGCAGGAGTGCAACAATGCGTCAACGGAAGATAAACTGGCCATGACGTGTGTTGCTGGAACGGTGGCACCATCGACCTCTTCGGCCTCCACGAAGTCAAGTACAGCTGGAAGCAGTAATGGAAATGCTAGTACCGGCAACGCAAGTAGTTCGACGACTACAATTCCAAGCACCCCGACTCCGAGTACGACAGCTTCATCGTCTACTACTGGTACGTCGACTGAATCACCAGCGACTACTGCTCCAGCTACTACTGCACCGGGCACTATTGCTCCGACGACAACGGGTACTAACTCTGTGTCGTCTGCTGCGAATGCAGGTTCTGCTATTTCGGCGATGAATGTTGGTGACAAGTCCGCGGCTGCCTCAAACACCGATGGGATTTCGTCCGCTTCAACTGCTGATGAAATTTCAGCAGCGTCGACGTCTGCATCATCGGCGGCTTCTTCTTCGACATCGTCTTCATCATCCGCTGCAAGTGTGATTCCTGTTGCAATCTTTGTGAACGGGATCGCTGTGCTTGTGGCAGCTTTCTTGTGCATCCAGTAAGATTGAGCTAGGATTATTGTGTTTGCTTTAAGAGTCATTGGGTAGCTGCGCACATATCGAATGCATTGCTCTGTTCTGTTTTCTTCTTCTGAATTGTCCCCGTCGAAAAACTTATACCTAACCATTTACGCAGATTGAAGCGAGCACGAAGACAATGGTAGCAGTTGTGTGGCGAGTGAACGGTAAATTCACGGTTTGGTTGCTTAAATTTCCTGGATTTTGAATTAACACAAATGTTCTGTAGTCATCTGTTCTTGTGTTGATGTGGATGGTAACTACACCGCACTACATGCAGAATTCAAAGGAGAACCCAATCAAAAACGAATTTGCACTCAAATGACGTTGCTCAATCCTTACTAGGAGGAGATGGCTTTCATTTAAAGCTGTTAAAGTACAGGAAGGATCGCCAAAGATCATGTGCAATGTGCTAAACCATCGCACAAACTTGAACAGGAGGTTCTTGTTGTTCAGCAAGCCGTGTGTGCTGGAACCAAGTTAAGCGGACGCACTGGAGCTGAACGCGTAAATGTTCACGGCCAGTAAGATATCCATGATGATGGATCAGATACTCATGACTCGCGCTCGAGCATCAAGAAGAAGTTTTTAATCTATTGCGCGTTTTAAGACCGAGCATCTTGGTGTGCTTCAATCAGAACGAGTCGAGCAGAACTTGGCACATATCAATAATCGTAACAATACGCTGGCAATAACTTGTTGCAATGACTAATTGGCCTCATCAGCAATTCTAGTCAATACTAAGTAAATCGCAAGTAGAAAGTATGCTGAACCTCATCAAAAGATGTTTGTCACCCTTGATGCCACTGCTCAATGCTCGAACAGTGAACGTTGGTCGCTCCGACCAAGCTCATCCATTTTCAATTGGGCCTCGTTTCCGCGTACTCGTCTCCTCAAGCAACTACAACCTCCGACATCTGCTACAAGGAAATCACCTCATCTAGTGCTGAAGAAACAAAGTAACGCAATTATCAACTGCCTTGAGTTGGTCAAGTCTTTTTGCATTCTTTCAAGCCCTGGAGTCGAGCGAAAACAAGAACATGTTTACAGGCACGTTGCCTTCGACGTCTTTCATCTTGACCTTCTGCTAGTGTAGCAGGCAGATGTGGATTTCTCGGTAGTGGGCATAGTGCTTTACATTTGCGTTTGCAATGTTCCAGCCGCCATTTTTTTAAATGGCGGTTGGGCTTGAAAGCAACTGCAGTCATGTACAATAAACAATCAAGGATTGGCGTTAGTATCGGGAGTAGATAGATAGAGAGCTTCCTCTGATGCTGCCACCTCCAAACGATCTCGTCCACCGCCAGTCGAGAGGCTTAGAGACTGCTTGTTCATTATTGTGGTCGCTATACTCGCTACTACCAAGTTGAAGTGAGCTGCGGTTTAGTCCACTCTGTGGATGAGTCCATTTGCGTGTCTTTGTTTCAGCTAATGGATTGCGGCATCTGCGCATTATCTACCACTAGAATACGACTCGAAACGTACCATAATCCACAAAATTTGTCGTCACGCAACCCTCAATACTAAATGGCACGAGCAAGATACGATTCAGCACTACTCATTCCGCAATTCGCTTCAAGCCTGTCAAGTCAAATTTCAAGTTTGCACACACGTCGCAGATTTTATCAACTATGGTGGCCTGGGCGGATCGCTTCGATCTCGAGAAGCAAGTGACGTTTTACCTGTCGTACCACGACAACAAGATCAACCAGTACATCCACTTCGCCTGTATCTGGCAGATCTTCATCTCGGCGCTCTGCATGTTCGCGTCGCTCGAGGCTTTCGCAGAGCAGCCGAACTTCGTGTCGTCACTGCCTTACGGCCAGTACATGCTGCTCAATCCGTCCTGCGTCCTGGCGGGAGTGTACATGGTGTGGTACATCCAGCTGGACCACATCGCAGGCTCCATTGGAGCCGCACTGGTGTTTATCTGCTACCTCTTCGCCAACTTCTTCGTGCAGGACTACGCCCCCAACAATTTAGAGAGACTTGGTTGGCAGATTGCTCTGGGCGTCCACTGCTTCGCGTGGATCATGCAGTTTATCGGCCACGGAGTCTTTGAACGTCGCAAACCTGCGCTATTCGACAGCTTGGACCAAGCGCTGGTGACGGTCCCCATGTTTGTGTTGCTCGAAGTACTGTTCGCCTTCGGATATCGTCCTGAACTGTACAAGCGCGTTTCCGCATCGGCAAAGGCGAACATCAAGGCGTTCCGAGCTACAGGCAAAACGTTGTAAGGCGGAAAGGGCACTCATGGCGTGTATGAATTGAATTTTTACTTTTTTTTGCAACCTCCGGATAACGACCAGCTTAAATTTAAAGTATTTCTTCTGTCTGTTCATCGGGGAGATTCCCAATTTGCTAGTACGCCCCCCCTTTTTGCCACCAACTTGTTCATACACATCTTATAGTCGAACATTTCTTCTGTCACGACTGAATCTGGAATGTTTTTCTTGCAGTACCAATCTCCCACTTGTGGTGAACTGCAATGCCCAGGATGGAGTGAGGGTTTCAATATAGTGTGGCATTGATAAAAAAAAGTGTAGCTCCACCACAAACATGGACAGGACCACCCACAGAGAAAAGGCACCACTACCAAATAAAAATACACGACCACCAAATTAGCATTTCAACTTCAACGCATTGCATTTATCCAAAATTAGATAACGAACTCGTTGGCCCTGAACATTGTCTTACTTTCTAGCAGCAATAAACCCGGATGGAGGATAGTGACGGTGAGGAACGCAGCGATTTCGAAGGGCTCTTCGTGTTGGAGACGTCTGATTTAGAGGCCGAGGTGCACCTGGACAACGGTAAAGACGAGCATGGACTAAAATTGGCGATCGACAGAATTGAACGGTTTAGCAGTGTATCGTGAATCTCCACCAACAAATAGCATCGACAAAGTAATCAAGTTGGTTGTACTGTTGACCATTATTCGACCACGACTACGATCTTCACCGTTGCAGACACAAAATGCGGTCACAGCTAGTCTTGTGCAGATCCAAACGATGTATCCAACAGATCCTGAGCGGCCATGAAGGCGAACTTTATCGTGAAGCGGCCCAGCGTGAGCAATGTCCGTGCAAGTACAAGTTTAAGATTTGTCTCTCGTCTCGCACATGTGAGGTGTATCGACAAGGCAATCACTTGCTGGACAGAAATGACCCTCTGATTCCAGTAGAGCGCAATTTGACACAAGAAATGAAGGACTGCATTACGGCTAGTCTGAGTAGTGGCAAGAAAACGACGGCGGCCAGGCTGTTCACAATCCTGAGCACGATGGTCAACGACAGAACAATGGCTGGTCTTCCCCCGAAAGATTCCAAGTTACGGATTTCGTTAAGAATTTGAGGCGGAATAACCCGAAAGACTCAATGGCTCCGATGATTGCACTTTGTGATGGACATCTGTATGATCAGCAAGATCTTGGGACTCTACTAGACATCGACGTGGTTATCCTTTGCAATACACAGCCTGATTCGCGACCTGGGCCTACCGGAAGTGTATCTCATTTGGGAGACGGCTCTGAAGTGTAACGGGCGTTCCCCGTTACAAACTAGGTAGAGTCACATCTCTTTGAAGAGGGATGTGACACGGCATTCTGCGATTGGACAGAATGTCCATTTAGATTAGGTATTTGACCAGTTAGCATGCAGCACCCAGACCGGTGGCTGACAGCTAACT
>LGSN01001055.1:0-13601 GCA_001314375.1 Phytophthora podocarpi | reverse complement strand
TTGTTAGCACAAGTGGCGCCTTTGTACGCTTAATAAACACGTCATATCTAAAGCGGAGGTCTCAACGCCTCTTACAACCCGATATATAATCTAAACTGTGCCAAAAAAACGGGGGTCCTAATGATTTGGTGCGCACTGTAATACGAGAGTGATCCTGAGACCTGCCCAACTCAATTGTGGTGTTCGGTTGCAGCAATTCATTACGATGTTGCGAAGTGCATTGACAAGTAATACTGCAGATGTTATGTCGGCAGCTTCACGATACCTGTTTAGATGGGCTTCGAAGACAAGCAAGTCTGGACCGCAAATGTGTACCAAAGTTTCATATGGCGATAACGCTTCGGCGGCAGGCAACAGATCATGGCCGTAAGCACGAGTCATCATGGATGACTCTACGCTGGTCCTACAACAACCAAGCACAGCAATAGGCTTCATTCCCAGATTTTCCCGTCTACAGTACACGTCTTTAGCTCAACAAGAACACCTCCGCGGGCTTGGTCGATTTGTACAATGATGAGTCGACTCCAGCTCTTCTGCGTTGCAGCCTTGACTCTTGTAGTTCGCCCCACGCATGCCGTCACGATCGGTTCACCTGTTGGTATGGCTACTGGTACCACTGGCGGTGGGGACGCTGCTGCGGTCTACCCGACCACCACCAAAGAGCTGGTAGCGTTTTTGAGGGACCCAGAGCCGCGTGTGCTTATCTTGAACACGACCTTCGACTTCCGTAAATTGGAGGGCAACACGACTGCAGACGGCTGCCGCCCAGACTACACGCGCAGATGCACGGCGCTCAACAACGGCTTTAAAAGCCAAGATGTGATCCTCCAGGACGGCGGCATGAACAACACGGGCGGATGCACCAACGGCACCAGCGTCACAGTCACCTACGACAATGCGCCATTTAACCGTCTGAACGTCAGGGGCAACAAAACCATCCGTGGCGTCGGCAAAAGCGGAGTGGTCATGGGCAAAGGTTTGGCGCTCAATGGCGACAACATCATCGTGCAGAACATTCACATCACCGAAATCAATCCGCATCTTGTGTGGGGTGGCGACGCCATCACGATCCAGGGCGTCACTGACGGAACAGTGCCCCTGGAGCACATTTGGCTGGACCACATCAAGATCTCCCACATCAGACGGCAATTCCTGGCCGTCGACAAAGCTGGTGTATCAACCATGACGGTCAGCAACTCGGATTTTGACGGTCACACCGAATTCTCCAAGACGTGCGATGGGCACCACTACTGGGGTTTCCTTCTCTATGGGAAGTACACGGGGATCAGTTTGATCAACAACTACATTCACTACTTGTCAGGCCGTCTCCCGAAGGTTGGCGGCACTGCCGACAGCAATGTTGTCACCCATATTGCGAATAACTACTACAAGGACAATTCCTACCACTCGATGGAGATCGGCACCAATGCCTACGTGCTCGCTGAAGGAAACTACTTCGTGAACACGACGAAGCCGCTGTACGACGGAGACGATCCGGATGTTCCTGGGATGGTCGATGGATCTATCTATGCAGGGCTGGAATCGTCGAAAGACGAGTGCACAGCTCAATTGGGTCGACTGTGTGAAGCAAACGTGTTGGAAGACAGCGGACCCTTTGGGTCACGCAACGGCACCACTGCTCTAGCGAACATGAAAACTCGCCCTACCATTGTTCGCTTCTCTCCAGCGCAGGCTCAAGAATTGGAGTTGTCGGCCAGCAACTTCGGAGTGGGTGAACTTGCGTAAATCGATATCCCTGGTAGCTCAAGCAACTCCTTGACGTCATTGAAAACATACTTATATGTCCTCTTTTACAAAGAGTAGTTAGCCGTGTCGATGTGGCGGTATCCGAGCTTGAGCGCCGTCAAAACCGCGTTATAGGCCTCAGGGCCGGGATTGCTCTGGTACACGCCGAGCGCGAGGACTGGGATGGTATTTCCGCTGGGGAGAGGCTTGGACTGGACGAAGGCGCTCATACTTTGGGTCGAGAGTACTTAGAGGCTGGCAGTGCTTGAGCGGTACCTGGCGTTTTGCAGAATGAAGTCCTGAGTGTAGGAACTCGGTGCTGAGGTGTTGATGTAGGTAGCTCCACCGTCACTTCCACCATAATCGCTCTGTATGACGATGGACACGTTGAAGGGAGACGCGAACGAATGCTGATCGAGCTTTACCGGTACTGCCAGTACTGCTGGATATGCCTCCTGCAACAGCAACCACGTCCTCTTGATTATTAGCTGTTGTTGCTTGGCTCTGAACGAATACATGTAGCACTGAGGAGTTTGTCCAATACCAACTTGAACCGACGTTGAAGTGATCGAAATTGTCCCAAATACAGTTTCTTACGTTTGTATAACTGATCCGAAAGATTGCTCTATTGCTAGCTGTGTCCCTAGAACTGTCGCATTGCCTCACACTCCCCTCATAGTCAGATAAAACTCAAGAACAAAGCGACGAATCCATTGTAGCAGAATATGGTGCGTTCCTCTTCTCCCTCCCTCTTTCTCCTTCGCTAACTGTGCCGACCCAATCGCCTATAGGCCAACACGCTTGCCCCGTACCTCAGCGCCATCCGCAGCTCGCTGGACTCGGCGCTATGTCTGCGCAACTTCCCGTCGCAGACGGTGGAGCGCCACAACAAGCCGGAAGTCGAGATGCAGTGCGTCACTTGCAGCTATCCCTATTAAGAAGGAGGAGGAGGAGGTGGAGAGATCTAACGACTGTGTTTGTACTGTCTAGGATGAGTAAGGAGATGCTGCTGAACCCCGTGCTCATCTGCCGCAACGAGCAGGAGAAATGCTTCATCGAGCCGTCCATCAACTCGACGCGCGTGAGCATCTGCATCAAGAAGGCGGACGAGATCGAGACCATCCTGAGCCACAAGTTCAACCGCTTCCTCATGCAGCGCGCCGAGCAGTTCATCGTCATGCGGCGAGTGCCCGTGGAGGGCTACGACATGAGCTTCCTCGTCGTGCACCAGCACCTCGAGAACATGTACAAGCACAAGCTCATCGACTTTATCATCACCTTCATGGAGGACATCGACAAGGAGATCAGCGAGATGAAGATCTCGCTCAACGCGCGCGGCCGCATCGTCGCGACCGAGTTCATGAAGCAATTCACCTGAGCGACGAGGACGGCGCAGCGCCGTCCGTACAAGCGAAGTTGCTGGCTGGCTGGCTACTGCCTACACGAACAAGGACAACGGCTTTGCCGCGAACGAAGTGGAAGGAAGGAAAACCTACTCGGTGGATTCTCTTGAGATCTCGCGCGAGGAGTAAATAAAAGAATGTGGTTTCCAGTCGCGGCTACCGTCCGTAGCGCATCGTGTCTATCGCTGACTGTGCTCTTGCCTCCGCGTGCAACGCTTGATAAATTTACAAAGAAGAAGGTGGCGTGGCTTCTTTTGTCAGCCCCCGCCGGCTTCTTCATACAACTAGGTCTACTTACGTGCTTGACTCGGGTAGCCAACTACATAACACTGCAGTTGGCTTCGCCGGCGCCGTCCACGTCGTCTCCGCACTGCTCGAGCTTGCCAATGAAGCACTTTTCCATCATTTTGCGAGCTTTCTTGGTGTGGAACTTCATATCCCGAGCACAGTCCGGCCCGCCAGCCTTGCGGAGGATCGAGCGTACGCCTCCAGGGTGCGCCGTCACGAGACCCGTCACGTCGTACACCTGGCCGCTGGACACAAGCCAGCACGATTCGAGCGAGCGGTGCAGCTTCACCTCACACATGCAGAGCTTGTGCACCTTGGAGCAGCGCATCTCCTCCTCTGCGTCTGTATCGGACGTGCCGGGCGACACAGGCCCTGCCTTGCCGTCCTGCTCGAAGATCACGCTCTTCCCCCTCAAACTGCCCGTTGTCATCTCTGAGCTGCCACAGCGAGAGCGACGACGCGCAAGACGTCCACTGCTCGAGTTGACAGCCGTCACGCCGCCCGTCAGCGGCCCGCAGGCGCTGGGGGCGCACGTGGCCGCCTGGTCTCGAGGCTGCGGGTGATCTCCGTCGCTGTCCTCGTAGTCCACCACGATGCTCTTCTCCTGCTGCTGCGAGGCCTGAGGGACCGCGGCCAGCCCCAGCTCCTCCAGGTCGAACGTCTGCATCTTCGTCCCCAGCAGCAGCAGCTCCGTCTCGTACAAAGTCGCGTCCATGGCGGCGGACGATCTCTTGGTCTGAGCTCCCGGCAGTAGCAACTGGTCCTCTCCTACGTCCATGCACTTGGGGTAGCACGCGCCCATGGCGGAGGCGGAGGAAGGCGGAACACAGACCTGCGGCTGCTGCTCTCTGGCCTTCTCCGACGCCGGTTTGAGCGCTGGGAATAGTACGGGGTCAGGGCAGAAGCCGCCGCGTGCCGTCTCTGCCGCACCCGTTGAATCGCCTGTCAAGAGGAGCTTCCTGTTGCTGGGCGCCAGTTGCTCCGTCGTCACCACTGCGTCCATCCCTGTCTCTGCTGTTGCCTTGCTTTGCTTGATAGCGAGTGGCCAAGTGTCTGAATGCGGTCGAGACTTCGCTTGTTCCTGTGGTTTCGGGTCGTCTTCACATCCTCACAACATTTTCAAACCCTAAGTCACATAGCCGCGTGGCCGTCCATACAAACGCCAGGCTTAAATGAAACGGCAAATTGGTTTGCGTATTACCAGATTCGAGTGTGACGTGTTCGTTTGCATCATATGCACCCCCGGAAACGCATGAATTCATTGCGATCATTGCAGCTTGGTGACGCTCCTTCGTCGCCTCTCGCGGTGTAGCGCTTGAAATGGCACGTCGCCAGCGTGCTCGCACGGGTAGCCTCAAGCCTTGAGTCAACGGCTTTGGGCTAGGCGCGCCGGGTCCTCGGATCAACGCAAGCCAGCTGAGCAAGATGCGTCAGACAAGCGCGTGCCACCGGGCGGTGCTATTGGCGCGAGGCATGCTCTTCGCGCCTCTTCGGAGTGTCCGCCGTCGGCGGACGTTCATTCGTCGCCAAGTAACCTAACTAATTCTTCACGACACGAGCAATTAAACACAATTTGTGTTGAGTTAATCATTGTTCTTGTCGCTGACACTGCCTCGCGGGGACCGAAGTCGAAGTGTCCAGGGCGCGTCTTCCAGTTCTTTGGGGATTGCGTGTTCTTCTTCTTCCTCAGGCACGTAGGTTTCCCTCCAGATATCGGACAGCACCTTAGCCAGAGCCAACATGTCAGAGTACTGCATCGTCGTGATGTTTCTCCTGGGCCTGCTGTCCACCGCACAGAGCGTGGCAACGATGACCCCATCGCCCGCCAAAACGGGGACGCCGAAGAAGAAGGAGATGCTGTTCTTGGCAGTGGTGACCGTGTAGTTGCGGAAGCGGACGTCGAGCTGTGTGTTGCGCACGAGGAACGGTTTTGTATCGGCCAGTATCGAGTGCGAGGAGAAGGACTATCTGCGCTCGTTTATCGTGACGCCTTCGTCCGTGCGCATTGGCGGGACGAACCACTGGCGCTTGCCCGAGACAGTGGTGGCAACGCCTATATCTGCTTCCATCTCTTTCGCGACTAGATCGCAGACCAACGCCACCTCTTCGGACACCTTCATGTCTGGCTCATGGAGGTTGTATCGTGCGATCCACTCGACTCGTTCCGCTTCCCTCGGGTGGTTTGGTACCAGTGGAACCTGCGTCGGCGACTCGTACGTGAGCGAGTAGCTGCGACGGCCGTCCTCCTCCGCGAGTATGCACTGTTCCAAGGGGATTTCCGGGATACGCACGTCCAAGCATTGCTGTACAAAGTGCTGGGCCCCTCGAATCAACCTCGAGTTTGAGCGCTGCTCTGCTACCGTATCGGGCGGCGCATGCGACGACGACACCGTGGCTGCCCATTCGTTTTCGCTGATGTCTTCTAGCAGCACTCCCGCAATGGCGTCGACTTCTTTTCCGAGGTGGCGGGCAGCGAGAGCGCTGCTTGGCGACGTTCCGGTTGTGACCGCAGTGTTTCAGCTAGATTCACGCCCAACGGGCTGACACTCGACGAAACCACCCAGGGGCAGAACGTGAACGCCACTATCTCGTCCATGTTGACTGTCCATTTGTTCAAGAGAGGCGAGCAGCGTTCGCAGCACCGTACATATCGGATCACTTGCTCTTCTCGTTCACGCTCCATCACACGAGAACATGGCTCACAAACCCACTGACCGCATACATGACACAAGTACGCTTTCCACTCGGTGGTGAACATGCGATGGCAATACGAGCAGAACTTTACTCGTGTCCGTGGTGAGTTGATCGAACTGCCGTTCGTTGGCACTTCGAAGATGAGCGACTGGAACCCGATATGCCGCCGCCGAGCAACCAACTGCGCCCGAGAGAGGCGAGTGAATACCGGATGATCAGGTCCTGGTGCGCGCATGGTCCGACGTCGGAGACTGCATTGTCACCAAACCAGCACTTGTCAGGCGATTCAGGAAAAGCGAAACCCCCGCCAAAAATGTGCAGGTCCTGCGTGGCATTTGGTACCTTTTTCATTTGCAGTGAACCAGCCGGTCCATGATAGCATGCGTGCAGGTGCTTCCAAGAAATCTAACGACGCAGGGACGCCGCACAGTGGCTCGATTTCACCCGAGAAGGCTGTTGAAGTGATCTGCCGCAGCTTTCGCTCAAATCAGTGCTGGGTTCCGTCCAAGGCGCTGTCTAGATGTCTCTCGGTGCCCTACCAACGATTTCTAATCGTGCCAACCCTAAAGGATGATCTGTCCAACCTGATCTGGACAAGTGTACTGGTGCTGGTCTACTGCGCGACGCACCTCGTGGACTATCATGAGAGCTGGTACGAGGTCGCAGACGCCAGTACGGCGTGGCTGCGACAACAACAGCACTTTGTCGACCAGCGTGAAGACCTTGCGCTAAGCGCCTGCGCCTTGCTACATGTCGGTGACCCTGATCAGCTTCTCACGACGCTTTTCGCGCTGGTAAGCGATGTACCGGCGCTCACAGAAGAAGATGCAGCGCTGCTACGTGAAGGTTGGCAACGATGCTTCCTGAACGAACCACCGTACTCAGCTTACTACTGGAACGCCGAGACAAGCCACAGCACGTGGCGTCATCCGCTCGAGACTGCACAACTGGAACGGGAGCTGAAGGAACTGAAGGGAAAACGGCAAGCTTTACTTGCGAAGGTTCTGCCGCTGAGACTTCCCATCAACCGTCAAGTGAAGCCGCCTACCGAAGCACAAATGTGTTCCGAGTGCTCTGCACGTGGAATAAGGCGAGACGCCAGTGTGCTTTGCCTGGAATGCGGCAAGAAATACTTGTGCGAGGCATGCTGTGATGTCGTGCATTGCGATCGAAGCAAACGCAGTCACTTGGCCACTGGTCTGCGCTTCAAAGAGTGCTTTGGACGCGCGGGTTTTTCGAAGATCGTGCCCAAGCCACGTACACCATACATGATTTACCAGGACGAACAGCGAAAGTAACAGCAGGAAAAGGAGCAAGCTCCAGTCGAGTCGAGCTCGTTGAATATACTGGTCATTCAAAACTAGGCCGTCCACAGAGCAGACAATATCTCCGTCAGCTTCTTCATGATCGAGTACTGCATCGTCGTGATGGTTTTCCTGGGCTTCGAGTCCATTACGCACAGCATCGCGATGACGGTGTCGGTGTGCGCAGCAGTGATAGGAAACCCGAAGTAGAATAGCACACGATTTGCAACACCGTCAGTGTCACCCCGTACGCAGGCAAAAGTTCGGAACCGCACGTCCAGCATCGTACTCCGCACTAGAAATGGTAGCCCGGATACCATCGCGTGTGCGCAGAAGCTCTTTGCACGATCGATGCTCGCGCACGTAGATTCGTTAACGACTGTCAGTGCGTAGTTCTTGTCGGCTTGCACCGCCGTGACAGTAGCAGTGTGAGCGTCGAATTCTTTGGCAGCGAGATGGCAAATCAACTGCACCTCTTTCTGCTGAGCGATTCCGTGTCCGAATAAGTTACACTTGGCCATGGATTCGTCTCGAGCAGCTTCGTTAGGAACACTTGGAGCGAAAGGTACGTCGGTCTCTTCGTCGTAGAAAATTGGATATCGTCGAGTGCCGTCAGCTTCGGAGACTACGCACTCGTCCAGCGGCAACTCTGTGAGCGACACCTCGAAGCACTGCTGGACGAGAAATTGGACCCACTCGGGGTTTCCAGGCTTCACGCCGCTATCGCCGTTGCGGCGCTTCTCTCGAGGTCGATGGTTTCCACTCTTGGTCCTGCTGGTAGCTTCGCGCGTGACGTTGCTAGAGACTGCAGCAGTCCAGTCCTCTTCTCGGATTTCTTCCAAGATCTGAGCGTTGGTGCCAAGTGGACACCCCAAGTAGCTCAAAAGCTGCAGGACTGTCGGGCGCAAGTCCTTCTTCGTGCGCAAGACGTCGGCGAGGTGCAGTCCGAGTTGACTATTGGAACTTGCCGTGACGTAGGGCACTGCCAGGAACGGAAGCAGCAGCTCCGGATCCGGCAGTTTGTTGGCCATTTTGGTGCACGTGACGCAGCAGCGCACGAACCGAACGAGAAGCAGCTCGCGCTCCCGTTCAACGACACGCGAGCAAGGCTCGCACACCCATCGGCCGCATAAGTGGCAGAGGTAGTTCTTCCAGACAGGATTGAAGTGGCGTCCGCAGTGCTTGCATCGCGCCCTGCGGGAGCTGGCAAACGCCGGGTCCAGAACGAGCGGCTGGAGCCCGAGACTTCGACGACGCACGATGAGTTGCTGGCGGGACAAGCGCTTGAACACGGGGTGGTCGCGTGTGTTGTTCATCAAGCCTCGGATCTCGGTATCCTGGGTAGTGCTAAAAGCTCAAATCACGGTCGCTGAAACCCCTGCACGCGAATAGTTCGCGTAACGAACCCACCGACGACGAAGGAGACGAGCGTCGTAAGCTTAGTTCGTGCGCTTGATCGCAGTGAGATGAATAGGAGACCCATGATCTCTGGATCCACAGGGGACAAGTATGATATTTGCAGCGATCAAAGGATGTCCGGGGATCGCCCAGCCACTTTTGAAGCTCGAAGCAGACGAGCATGGGCGGACTTCGCTCTGGAGTGTTGCTAGGCGTTGCCAGGAGACAAGGGTGAGTTTGTTGCTCGAAGTCTGAGATGACGTGGATGCGAAGGCGGAAGGCGGTTCAACACCGTTAATGCGGCATTGTGGTGCTAGCAGTGGCCTTGTCAACTTGACAGTCAAGTGCTTCGTGCGTAGAAGTGTCAATGCTAACTTGATGCATCCTTGGGGTGTGGAAGGTCGATGCTGATGAGATCAGTCCGACTGGATTTATCGGATAACATGACTTCATCGAAACGACGAAGCACGTTTGGGCTGAAAACAGGGTGAGCAAGGGAGATGCTATCCAGGGATGGCGTCGAGCCCTTATTACTACGATGGACAGAGCTGAGCACTTGCAATTTGTAAGTGCAGAGCTTGCATCGGAAGACGAATTACATTGGAATTGAGAACCATCACTGTTTCACGCGGATGCAACGCCGCCCGCATTGCCCCAAGAAGCTCCTACAATGTTCCTTAAGAAACTGAAGCTAGAAGTTTCAAGTTCCGCGGTGGTGCACCGCTCTAGTCTCTTCCCCTCTTGGATAACTCTGTTAAGACGGTGTTCGGCATCTTCTTGGTCTTCGTATGGCCCACTTAGCGAACACTCGCACATTTTCTCCAAGTTCGTCCCCCAGCGGTTCCACACAAAAAAGAACGAGCTCGACGTTGTTTTGTCAAAAGCCCCGAAGCTTGTCAAGTAGCCCGTGCGATCACCACTAACTCCTGTTGCAGCGCACTCCACTAGCTGAGCTACCACAAAATTGTCCATGCCGTTTCTTCGCTCTTGGCTTGGGAATTGATATCCAACTACAAGTCGCTTCACGTGATATCCGCGACGGAGCTTTGTCTTCATGGCAGGGTCGATCATAATGCCGTAGTCCAGGTGAGAAGATGGCACGACTGGATGCTCGGGCTGGCTTGAGGTCAATAGTTTTCGCTCTGTGGGATGTTGTCGTCTCGCTAGCTCGCACTGCTTACGAGCTAGATACCCGCGCACAGTGGCCTGAATTTGAACCGCTGCAATCGCTCGGATACGCAGGTGAACAGCATATCGCTTTCGAAAGGCGCGCTGAATCACGCATGCCGCCTGGATCTGATGCACTTCGTGTTGCACTGCCTCAATTTTGTCTAGTTGCTCGAATGCGCTTCTCTTCGTGGCGTAAACCTCCTCAATTTGTAGACCAAAGTGGGGATTCCCCCATGGCAGTGCCACTAGCCACTCCATCCAACGACACGCCGCCGAAAATTCTGCTGCGTTTCCTGGCAAGTCATCGAGTTTACTCAGCTCGCGATTCAGCAGAGCACGAGCTTGTGGGGTTGCCGGCACGGCTTCGACCAATTCTTGTAATTGTCGAATTCTGGCGCTCTTTGTACAGCTAGATGCCGTGTCGCCCGTGGGGGAATGCGAGTCATTCGCAGTTTCAGTAGTGCTGTCATCGGAGGTGCACTTTTGTTGATCCTTTCGAGCAGTGTCGAGGAGTTTGCGCACACCGGGAAGCGGTAGGAGATCTAGCGATTGCTGGAAATATTTGACCGCTAACTGAAATTGGTTTTGACGAGAGCACCGTTTACCCAGGTCACGGGCTAGAGCTGCATCCAGTGCCAGTTCCTCTTCGTTCTTGCCTGCCAGTTCTTCTGGATGCGATGTTGTAGCAACAATCACCGTGCCATTCATTGCAGTTGACGAAGGCGGTACTCCACTGCAGGACTGGAAGTGTAAGGTCATTTGCATCTGGAGGTGCTCAAGCTGATACCGATACTTTTCGTGCTCCACAACCTGCCTTTGCAGTCCAGCAAACTTAGCTTCCAGGTTTCGGACGTGTTCGTTTACCGCTACACTCTCCTTCTGGAGTCGGTCGTTCGCCAGCCGAGCCGTACGCGACTCGTTTCTCAGATACATCACTTCCAGCTCACGACGAAGAATTGGCGACTCGACATTGTCTAGCAGTAATCGTCCACTTCCACTACTGGCCACAGGGTTATCTTCTTCCTCTTGCACTTCAGCCACAGCCCCGGAACAAATTAGCTTGTCAACTATCTGAATGGCTTCGACTTCTTTCGTTGGATCATTTACTGCTTCACAGGAAAGATGAAGAGGTGAGCGACCAGTGGAGTCCTTGGAGTTCACATCTGCGTTGGCAGCAATGAGGTACATGGCACATTCTGCATGCGCATACTTGCAAGCCATGTGAAGTGGAGTGCTCTCCTCCACGTCTTTTGCGTTTACTCCGAGAAATACATACTTGCTCAGTTGCGTGTCTTGCTCGGTGGTCCAAAGCATTCGTGCATTGCAAGCTAGGAGCAGCTCGATGCACTCGGCGCTACCTGCACGAGCAGCAACATGCATCGCCGTCGCACCTCCAATGTGACGTCTAGTTGCGAGTCCGCCATACTCTTCATCTGCGTTATAAAGCACGGCAGGTACTTGAGCTGCAGATCCTTCAGCGCGGAGAAGTAGCTGAGCGCACTTGGCATGACTGTGCGCACATGCAATGTGCAATGGCGTCTGCATTGCCAGGTCTAGTGCGTTGGGAACAGCGCCAAGCTGCAGCAGAAATTCCACTACGTTGTCGTTTCCAGTCGCACACGCGTGATGGAGTGCAGCCAGGCCGTTCGATGGGCACGATGCATTCACTAGCTCGTATTTCGCGTCCTCATTCACGAAGCCTGATAAAATCTGCTGGCAGGCACCATGATCCCCATCGCGACAGGCAACGTGCAGATCAAATAGTGGGTCGAGTACTGGTGCATCGTTGCTTTCGCTGTCCTTCGTTGATATTTGTCTGGGGCTTGGCATCTGCAAGGCTGTAAACGAAACCGATTGCCCACTCGAAGCCAAAAGTCCGTCAGCAGCTCCACCAGCTTGGCACAGTATTCTTGCAGTAGTTCCGTTCAAAGCCGGTTGAATCCGTAAGAAGCCACTGTGTGAAATCATTACAGCCGGTAGCGTCGCATTGGCGGCGTCAATGTGATCTACACTCATAACGAAAGCTGCGTCCCGATCCTCTTCATCGTCATTGCACACGATGGCAGCAACTGCTCCGGCACGTTGCACACGCTCAAGCTTTTCAGGAAAAGAGCACGATCCACGTCGCAAAAGTGCCACAGCTCCACTCAACTGCTCCTCGTTTCTGAGAGGTTTGTCGGCCATCAGCGGATCACACGCCACCAACTTGCCCGTGTACGATGCGCCAGCACGTGCAGAACAGAAGTCTGCTAGTGGGGCAAAGCAGATCTCGTACGTCGAAGCGCTCGTAGCCCACTGCACGAATCCGAGCAAAGGTGGCAGGTTTTCTTGAGAACTAGCAACATCAGCATCACCTTCCACTGGCTTTAAAGGTTCATCTCCAGCCCTATTCAGGGCTTCTACGGTGGTGCTACCCGACGCAGTCTGCGGCTCCAGCAGCTTTATAATCGACGTCGTCGTGCGCTTGATAGCCTTCCACCCTTTTCCTGCCTCCGCTGCTTCATGCAGCTCTCTCTGAACTCTCAAACACTGCTCCGCAGCAACTGCGCCCTCGCCACTCTGCAAAATCTCGAAATTCAACTCTCCGGTCTTCACCGACGGCGGGAACTTCTGGAACAACTCCCTCACATCACGCAGACACATCATCACACACGGCATCGCAATGGATTCCGCCTCATTGGCCTTCTTCTCCTCCAGCTCCTCGAGCGACTCCCCCATCGTGAACGCCGCGAGAGGCTCCTCCCTCGTGTTGTTGGCCAGCAGCATGGCCACGGCCCCCGCGCGTTGCAGCAGCCTGGCCTTGTGCGCGAAGCTGCAGCCTCCACGCACCACCAGCGCGATGGTTCCGCGTAATTCCGTCGCGTTCTTGAGCTCCGGTTGGTCGGCCCGTGGTGGCTCAGCGCACGCTAAACGGACGTTGAGCACTTGCACCTCTCGAGACCCGAACGTGGCCAGCGGACAAGCTCGACGTCCGTTGCTGCCGTCCCACGACACGAAGGCGAAATCCTGAGAAGATGCAGCCATTGCAGGCAGCGACACGACGTCTGCATCCGACGATGGCATTGCTGGAGATGGTGCAACTCGATGCCAATCAACGACTGATGATGATTGCGACCTTTCGATCAAATCTTTGATCGGGTTAGACAGGTAATCCTTGAAGTCGCCTGTCTAAACCGATCGGAAATAGTGTTTGTAGAGGGAGACGAGTTCTTGTACAGGGTGTAATCAGATGGATCCATACCACACGTCACAGCTTTTTGGCCCCTTCTTTCTCCAGTCCTTGCTGTCCAGGATGGCCTACCAGAACACCAACTCGATGCCCCAGCACAGCGACGGCACGGTGCTGCATCTCGGCGTCAAGGCTGGACAAGTTGCCAACCGCGTGGTGTCGGTGGGGAGTCTCGGTCGGGCCAAGTTGCTGGCTCAGCTGCTGGACGACGGACATTTCGACACGTTCGAGTCTGCGCGTGGGTTCGTGACGTTCACGGGGAAGATGAAGGGCGTGTACGTGTCCATTGTGGCTACGGGGATGGTAAGGAGGGTGAGGGGTGGATGCTGGGCTGTGAGTGAGTGACGTTATTGAGGTCTCTTGGGGGGG
>LGSN01001054.1:0-13628 GCA_001314375.1 Phytophthora podocarpi | reverse complement strand
TTTTAAACACCTTACCCCCCCCCCCCCCCCCGCACTCAAGGTTGTATATAACAACGTCGCTTGTCTTCTTAACATATTGTTATATACAACGTGGGGTTTTCGGCTCTTTTCTGGGAATTTGCACAGGGTTAGGCAGGAAATTGCAAGGGATGATGGAGAAGAATGAGGAATCGCTCCAGCCCACAACTATGACTGGCTGCCAATTGTCGTTTTGAATCAGTCTGAAACCCCCCCGAGAAACCGAGAAGTTCGAAAACGACGAGATGGTGGCTCGCCGTGAAACCCGCCACGATGCAGAAACCTTCCTGGCGCGCTTGAACGGCAGAAGCACGGAAGGTCGCGTGAGGCTCGTGGCGGAGCATCGTGCGTTCTTCGCTGGAGAGCGGGCTACCGACGTGGACTTCGGAGAGGCACCAGTTGGCGTTGAACAAACGGCAGCTCCGCAGCCGGTGCGTGTTCCTCGGGCTGTACCACCCTCACGGCGCCCACCGATGGGCAAGGCTGCGACGTACATCGCGGCGCTGAAGAAGCGCGGGGAAGAGGTCGATGCGGAGAAGGACGCTGCCGGTGAGAAAAAGAAGCCATCAACCGGCAAGAAGAGTCGCGCGAATAAGCGCTCGGCCTCCGCTGCAAGTTAGGAAACGGGTGGTGATGGTAAGGCGCCGGCGAAGAAGCTGACTGAGAAGGAGAAGGAAGCGTTGGCGAGCAAGGAGACGATAGCCCAGGAGGTCATAGCAGTCTCGCGCGCCGCGTCTATCGCCACGAAGAAGGCTATCGCGAGAGCGAAGGAGCGCACTCGAATGGAGAAGGAGGTGAAACGTGGAGCTGAGGCGCGTGTTGCCGCGCTGAGGCGAGTCCAGCAGCAAGACAAGGAAGCCGCTGAAGTGAAGAAGAAGAAGAAGAAGGCGAAAGTGGCCGAGGAAAAGAAGAGGAAGATGGAGGAAGCAGCTCTGCAGAAGAAGGGCAAGAAGACGGCGGGAAGCGCGACCAAGAAGAAGCGGAAGACAAGTCCGCATGAAGCAAGCTCGGGCAAGAACGACGCAGACGACGACACGGACGATGAGAGTGAGTCCTCTTCTCCCAGCATTCGGTACGTCTGTGTTGGTTCTGCAGTAGTCGCATGGATACTGATGCAACTCGTTATTTGCGTGCACAGGATGGCGGCTTCACCCGCAGGCTCATCGGAGGATGCCCCCCCCCCAAGTTTCTCGCTCTCCAACAAGGTAAGCTTCCGTTATCATGACATATTATATAACATGTTGTGTCTAATATGATGTTGTATATCGTTAACGCGTATGCTTTCATCAGATCATCACCGCAAACTACGAGATCTGCAGCACGATACGCTTTGTTTACTATGGTGTATTATACAACATGTTGTGTCTAATGTCATGTTGTACATCGGTACCTTGTATGCTTTGGTTAGGACATTGGATTTGGACGTGTCGTGTTCCCCTGAACCTGTGCATCCACAGCGGAGTGCTGTAACTGTGGTGACGCCAGTCCACACGGAGTGTACGGCTATGAATTCTGACATGGAAGGAGATAGCTCCGACTCTGAGAGTTGCTACTTCGAGGTGCACGACGATGACGAGGAAGATGTTCACGCTGAGGGGGTGCAACGCTCGTGCGACCAAGATAAATCAGATGAGGAGGCGGAGGACGAGGAGGCAGATGGAGTCGGTGCAGATGGGCTGGAGGGTAACGCGATTTTAGCGCGTAGCAAAAAGAATGCAGCTAAGCGACTTGTATCGAAGCGTTTGAAGCAAGCCGTGGCGAAGTTGCCTCGGGACTGGAGTGCGACGACGGAGAATTGGGACGAGATGACGGTGGAGGAAATGTCAGTACTTGCGCAGGACACAAGCAATGAAGAAGATGCGGGGTGATGGCTGGAATTTTGGTACGTGTCGATTGTCTACATGTGTGATATACAACATGTTTCTAACTTGTGGATGTTGTATATGATGTCCATAGATTGCAACATTTTTCCGGATGTCGCTGCATATCCTAATCTTTACACGGGGGCGTACGGCCTCACACCTGGTGTACTTGCACGAGCGGACTCGCTTTTGGACCTGCTTTTTTTATGCCTAGAAGCTTGTGGAACAAGATCGTTAAGGAAAGCAACCGATACTACGACCAGCATGTGAATGAGCGAGTTGATCGAATACACCGCAAGCTGCGAGAGTGCGGCTAGGAGGCTACCTGAGATGAAGTGATGGAGAGCGAGGCGAAGAAGCACAAACCGATCAAAGGACACGAGATCGTGAATGCATTGGGTTGCTGGTGACTCTCATGATATGCCCACACACGCGGCGACTTGCAGATCACTGGGCAACGACATCGGTTTGTGCAGTGCCTACCGGAACATTTGGGCGCTACATGTCGAAAAGCCGCTTTGGGAGGATCATTCAGAACCTACATTTCTCGAACAATGCTGACCCGATCGCTGAAACGGACAGAGCATGGAAGGTGAGACCAGTGATCAATACGCTGCAGAAGACTTTTCGGGATGGGTACACGATACCTCCAGTGCTCGCGTTTGACGAGGCTGTCCTTCCATCGCGCAGCCGCCATAACGTGACACGCCAATACCTGAAGGACAAGCCCCACAAGTGGGGCACAAAGCTGTTCATGACTTGCTGTGCGGACACTGCATACTGCCTGAAGTATGGTGATGTGTTGTGTTATGTTTTGTGTGTCTTCGATGAGTGGTTGCATGTGTACATTTTTTTCCTGCGGCTCCTTCGTGGAGTCCGCGGGACTTCTTTTTTTGGCTAAGTTGAACATGTTGTATATTAACTCATGTTGTATGTTGTGCATGTTGTATATAGGACATGTTAGACTTGAGGTGTACATGTACTGCGACACGGATCAACACGAGAACGCGTTGGGGAGCGAGTCTCCGACAAAGTTTTCTGCTGACCCCAACTCGGGCCCTGCTGCTGTCATACGCAATTTTGACGAGGTGCTGTCGCCACCGGAAGCCCGCGTCTACCACGCAGTTGTGATCGACCGCTTCTACACGTCCGTACAGCTAGCGCTGCAGCTGTTAGGTCGTAACGTGTATGCGGTCGGCACCGTCCAGTCCAACAAGAAGGGGTTCCCGCCGGAGTTGAAGAGCGACGCAGCATCGCGACCAAGGGACGTGCCGCGCGGTTCCACCACAATGGCAGTCGCGAAGGGCTGCCCAGAGATGACGGCGCGGTTGTGACGGGACCGGAAGCCGGTGAACCTGCTCGCTACTAGCGGCAGCCGAGCGATGATGACTTGTGGTACGCTATGTTTGTTCGGCTGTTGTAACATTTGAGCGCTAATTACTACTGTTTTGTATGTGGTGCTGTCACTTATTATAGAGCGGCGACTCCGCGGTGGAAGGAAGGTTGTTGTGCCTTGCCCGTCCATGATGCGCGACTACCAACGTTGGAGGGTGGGGTCGACATCAACGACCAGTTGCGGCTGCAGCGCTATTCGGTGCAGCTTAGTGTGGTGTTCCGCAAGTATTGCAAGACCATCTTCCTGGGCCTCGTCGATATGGCGATTGTCAACGCTTTTATCGTTTATCGAGAGGCCCAGAAGCAGTGCGAAGAGCCCCCTGCAGACCACGCCATGTTCCTGAAGGTTTTGCAAGTGCAGATGCTGGAACTAACCGCAGCTGACTTCGCTGACCAGATACTGTAGCGTTTTGGGAATGTTTTACACTGTGCTATGACTAACTATGATCTCTGCTATTTAGGCAATGTCACCGGGACCCCCGACTGCCATCGAGGCCACTCGCTTGCCCTCTGAGCACAAGCTCACGGAGTTCCCCGAATGGCAGCATGTCGGGGGTGTCCGCAAGCGCCCCCAGCATCAGTGCAAGGTGTGCTCTCTGCTGAAGCGGAAGAAGGGCGAGTGCAGCGCTACACGCTTCTTCTGCGAAGCATGCAGTGATAGCAACAAGAGGTGCGTAACTATTGGTATGCGAGTACATGACATGTGTGTCTAATCCTTCGACTGTATACACAGGGTTTGCCTTTGCGATCGCGTGCGCCCCAAGCACTACCCAAGCAACACCATGACGTGCCACCAGATATGGCACGTCATGTGGAACAACGGCCACGATCGTCCAGCTCCGCGCATCGGCCGCGACATCCAAATGCGTGGACTCGGGAAGAAGCGGAGCCGCACAAGCGATAGCGATGAGAATGCAGAGGCAGATGAAGAGTAGGCCCTGGTTATGGTAGCGTTTTGTTTGATGTGTGAGCTAGGCCTAGCCAATATCAACGCGTTTTTGCTTACTATTCTTCATGCTTGTCGATTGTGCTCAGAGTTATCTCACAGAAGATGCATTTCCAATAGTAAGGTCATATCATATACGTATGATATACAACATGTGAGCTTCTCCTAGTGAAGCGTCGCTGTCTTATACAACATGGTGTGATATAGTCGTGCTATGACACGAACCATGTACTGATATCCGGTTTTCTATTTCAAAAAAAGACGTCGTACTTTATCCGTCCATACAAATATCAAGTATATACTATTTTTAACATGGTGTCTTTAACAACACGTTTGAAAATGAACAAATCGTGAAAAACTGCGCGAGTGCGGGGGGGTAAAAGGTGCCCAAAAGCCAACGTGCATCAAATAATCTTTATTTATTCAGCATTACAACCTTCAGCATTACGGCCATACACGCACAAAACAGAATAGACTACAACAACCAACCCACGGGGGGGGGGGGGCGAAGGGCCTGCTAGCGCTCCAACACAAGCTCCTACTCAACATCGCGACTTCGGTAGCCTCCAGTCCTCGTCTTGAGCAGACCCTTCGTCGGTGTACGTCTGTACGCGGAGCTATCAGTGTTCAATTGGGCGGCCGTGTGGGTCTGGAGGGCGGTTCCCGCGGCCAGCGACGTGCGTCTCGCAGGGGAAATTTCTATATGACTCGTTCACTGGCCACCAATTCAGTTATGACGTTGGGGAGGTCCGTAATTTACCACCCGATAAATAACTTCTGCGTGCAGTGGCGCAAATATGACATTGCCCATCAGAAACAGCCGGTCACGCGAAGTGTCAGGAGACACTCCGACAATTGAGGACGACATTTCAATTGAGGACGATACACAGAGTACAAATAAGGACGACAGCTTCTACTACGACAGTGGTCGCCTGACGGGCTTAGCATCATTTCACCGTTTTCTCTCAAGTTGCAGAAGTGCACAAGGCGCGTTCATGGATCTACCCCAAACCAGTCGTCTCTACAGCGCTGCCGTCGCCGCATCCAAGTTCGCGAATCAACGACTTGAGGCCCGGACCCGAACCGACTACAATGGTAGTCTCCGACGTTTTGCGGCGTTCTGCCAGAGCGAAGACTACCCCGACCCTCTGAAGCACCGCTTTGTGGAGCTGCTAGGCGTTGTGGCGGCGTACACCAACCAGCTAGTCACGTCGAACACAAGTCAATGGCCCGCCGAGAAGCTTCGTGCCGCGCTCAGTTGGCACTGCACGAAGCCGGGGATGATTGCAGGAGGCCATCCACACGACCGCTGGGTAGTCGAGCCTGCTGCGGACGGAACGCTTGTGCCACGGGGCAATCCGGTCCGGTCTGCCGCCACCACTCAGATCCTCGCTGTCCTAAGCAAAGCCAAACAGCGTGAAAGGACTCCCAAGCGTGCGTCGCCGATGTAGCTGTCGATGCTGTCTAGAATGATTGCTGTCCTGGAGTCCGACTCAATGTTTAACGAGACCATGCGAGTCTGGTTTTCTGCAGTCTGCTCGCTCAGCTTCTACGGCATGTGCCGTATCAACGAAGTTCTTCTCATGAAAAAATGTGACATTCAGCTTGGGCTTCAACGCAAGTCGCGCAAGAACGGAGCCAAGATCCGGTTCGGTTGCTTCACTGCAAGACGGACCACAACCCACTAGCCAGTCGGACATATTCGCTCCATCAACCCCCCAAAGAAGAGCGGACTGCCGAGGCGTTGACGTACGTGGAGAGGTGGTTTGCTTATGCGCGTACAAAACTGCACCATGGATGGCGTGATGATGATTACGCTTTTCCTTCGCTGACCAAGATTTCCCGTGGTGGCTCAACGAAACGTAAGCTCACGGAGAACGCTACGGTTGGCGGTATCTCATATGCTAACGTGGGAGTTAAGTGGGGATCTCCGATGCCAGACTGCTACTTCACGCAGGTGCTCAACATCATTGCAGAGGCTGCTGGAATTAGCAGAAACTTGCTTGGCGATGTTATTTGCTATACATCACACTGCTTTCGACGAGGGGGTGTACAGTACCGATTCATATTTGCCCCTGAGAAGAGACGGTGGTCGTTGAAGCTCGTCAAGTGGTGGGCAGGGTGGGCACCTACCGAGAAAGCTGAGACGGTGACAAGGTATCTCCTGGACGACGTGCTTGATCGAGAAGAGGATCAGCTCGGAGACTCGCTGGAACCCGACGCGATTTAATGCACAAACGCGTCGCTAGAAGGCATTCGAGTCGTCGGCTATGGGAGCTTGCAGCCGGACGACGACACCACCGGAGAACTCCGGTGTGCAACGAACATGTGGAGCGAGAACGATTCGACAGCCACCTCGGCGTCCATTATTAACGAGCTGAAGGCGTTGCTTGAAGGGCTAAGTGACACAATCAAGGACATTGGAAGAAGACAAAGCTCAACGCTGGAGACTGTGCGCGTGGGAAAGGTTGACGTGCATCGGACTACTGCTCCTGACGATGTCACGGACACCAAGAATTTGGTGTCGGAGCTTCCAGATGCAAGGTCCTGACGAGACTACGTCAGCCAATACAGGATGTCCAACCCAGCGTGCTATCAGTACCGCGCCGGTGTTGACATCTTTCCACGTGAGCGGAAAGTGCACCGGTCACGTCTCTCCCGGCTGAAGATCATCACTGAGTTCATTCGCGACGTGTACAGCAACACCACGACTTATTCGAGAGGGAGTTTGGGGGTTGCGTACAGGGGGAGCTGACCGTGAGTAGGATACTAGCTACCATCCATAAGCGAAAGAGAATGTAGTGAATGTCGTCCTGAAGGGCAGACGAAATACCGATCGGGCAACTTGTCGGATGAAAATGTCCACCTTTGCTGCTATAGCGATGCCCCCCCCCCCCCCCCCCCCCAGGACCATGCGGTATCGCAGGCGCGGAATCCAAATGTGGCTCACGACATTGCGAAATTCCGGAAGCGACAGACCTAAGTGCTTAACGCAGTCTGCACCCGAAACCAGACGTTGCCACACAGGTTCGAGCGACGCTGCCTATTGATCTTCACCATAAATACCTAAACGCTTAAAACCCTGCTCTGAGGCGACGACTTGCACTGGCTGAAGAATTCCGTGTCCGTCGTTTAGGAGTACTGCTGGGTAATGCTCTGTCGATTGCGCGAGATACATCTGGAATGATTTCGCCGAACCAAAGACTCCGCCCGTGACAAACTTCCCGGTGAACATATTTGTAATCCTCGCACGATCCAGCAACCCATGCAACATCCAGCTGGTCATCAACGAACATGGTACTGACGATGACGGTACCTCACCCCGCTTGGTGGTGGCGGATTTGGACCGGGTCAGCACATTTGGCGAGTTGGTCTTGTATACAGTCCATATACACACCAATGTGAAGGATAGCGAAAATAGAGCCTTGACCAATGCCGAACTCCCTCCCTCTCCGGTTGTCAGCCATCCAAACGCCGTCCGCACTGCAATTTCTCCTGACCCTAGGACGTCGGTCACCAGCTTTCTCGCCGTCTTCGGGACGTCCATGCCAAGATAAAGCATTTCCATCACCCAGGCTGGAATCCAGTCGTAGCATTTGAGGCAGTCCTTTGACGCTAGCAGCAGTCGTTCGCATATCTCTTTCGCCCTCTCAATTAGCAGCGTCGTTAGTAGAGCGGCATCGACAACAGATCTATCACACTTGAAGCCATGTTGCGGAGGACTGCTTGGTATGCCGTCCTCGACAAAATGCTTGATTACCAGGAAGAGTCGATTGGCAAATGAAGATTGAACCGTGATTGGGCGCCACGGCGGCAGGCCCTTCGATTTATCCAGTGTAGGGTCCACCATAGCGGGCTTCGGTAGGAAATCATCTGCTTTCGTCGAAGGATTTTTGGGCCAGCTCCGTACGTAGAAAAAGTTCAATGCACAGCGCTCACGGCGCCTCACTGCTACAGGGGCAGCAACCCACATATCTTGTGAATTTTCTCCATATCCGGGCGCGACGTGTTGCTTCAGCTGGCGATCAATGTTCGCCTGCACCTCGGCTGTGTTGCGGCCATCTGCCTATGTTTTACCTGTTGTTTACCAAGTCGCAGCATACCTCCCGCCTCGTTCAATGTCTGGATGGATCCATTCACGAGCGAACTCAGATAGACTATCAGTATCTTCGGGAGAGTTGACGTCCAAGTATCTTGGACGAGTGGTCTGTTCAGAAGCAGGTATCCAATTGTCTAACAGACTTGTCAACTCCTCTTGCACCTCGGCTCTGTCTTCTGTGTAACGGGCTCCAGTTTCATCGTGAACAATAACACTGTGGACCGAAGCCGGAGGAAGGGGTTTACCTAAGGTACTCCGAAGGAAAGCCTTTGTGCTCCCGCTCACGAACCAGTTCCGACGTCTCTCCTGCCACACCCTAGGCCTCATTATCTGCCTCCAGTTGCGCCTTGACAGAATTGTTTTCTTCCATCGCTTGATGATAGTCGTTAACCAGTCAGTCCAGTCAGCCGTGATCTTCGAGCAGGGTGGATTGGTAATCAGTTCGTCCAGTAAACGCGCCTCCTTTTGGTGTGCGCTTCTTTCCAGCATAGTGTCCGGAAAAGCGACCGACTTCGGTCAGCATATCGCTCCCGGGGGCTGTTGTAAGTTGGTCACCTGTGACGTCAGAGCGGTCCATAAGAACCTTTGTCTGGCGTAGCTGAGCTGTACACCGGTTACTGCGCTTGATACAGACATCACGGGCTAGCTGCCGTCGAGATTGATTACTTTCTCCCCATAACTTCTTGGCACTAGTGTGGAGACATGAGTACATATTTTCGATGGCACGCTACAGCCACTGCTGGATCTGCTCCTCCGTACTATTGTCCACATCATTGTCGTGTGCTCGGTGAATTCCATCATCTCCTCTTGGGTTTTTGTGCGGGTGTTGATGACCTTGATGGAGGTCACGTTCTGCCACGTACGTCTTTCGTGTGCCCCTCGCTCGCATTTGAGTCCCTCTAGTGGGACGTCGACGTGATCGCTTGTAGTAATACTGATCAGCCACACTGCACTGGCTGCAATAGCTGACCCATGCTCTCCAGACACGTAGATATCATCGGGCGCAGAGCGGATACTATTCCTTGAGTACGTATAACGACGTCTATCTGGGTGTCTACCCCGAAAGGTAGAGATAAGCCTGAGGGATTCCATCCACGTAGTAAACTCTCGACTCGTATGCTGAGCGCTCATCGATCGCTCTGCGGCACCTGATCTGGCTAGGCTCTCGTCGGGATACGTGTTAAAGTCTCCAACTACCAACACAACTACACGGCTGGCACGACTCTCCACGACTCGTTCTTGGATCCAAGTCCACTCCGAGTGTACGGCTTCCTCGCGGTGGTCTGGGGTATGGTGAGTATAGGTGCCAATCACCCACAGCTCACGAGATTTTGCGAGGCAAACTGTAGCACACATCGATCGAAGAGCGGGTGAGTAGCACACGCTATGCTTGACCACACGGTTTTCCCACCGTTCTATGTTGAACACCAGCGCAATCCGTTTTAAACCGACCAGCATGAGACTGGGTACTGGTCGTGGTTGATCAATGGCGACTACCCAGACCTGTTCGGTGCGTTGATCTCGGGTGCCGGGGTCACTGACAACAACGATGTCGAGCCCATTTGCCACTATCCAACCAGCCAGCTCTTCCTCCATCTTCCTCCGTAAAATTTTGTTAATGTTCACCGTATGTCCTCCTCGGTTGAGATGTTGTCCCCGATGTAGTCGCCGAAGTAATGCTCCCTCCGGAGAATGGATCGTAGAACTGAACTGCGATTTGGTGTACGCGTACAAGGAAACGAGCAGCAAGTTGGTTTCCACCGGCGGTGGGACCGACCACCTCGCTCCTTTCACTTTGCATGAGTGTCTTGATCCACACACCTTTCGTCCTCGATCACAGATTCGTCAGACCCACTCATTGAGCCTATGCCTAGGCTGGCCTCCTGGTACACATCAGGACATGTCAGCGCCGCCTCCGACTGAATGATATCATGTCTATCGATGACCGAAGACGCCATCCGTAGCTGACCTGCACACGTCACTACCAGCACAATCTTCCATAAGAGCCACATCTGAACGCCAATGTTTACGATACCGGAGGCCGCGCCTGGCGTACGCGACCTCCTTATGCAAAATGCTGGCCTGATTGGCGAACATCAGTGAAGCTTGACTGGTCTTCGCCCATTGTGTCATCTGCCTATTGGGAGGGGGCACCGTTGCTTGCGTGGGCGGTGGCACAATAATCTGCAGTTTGGTCAGCATTAGTTCGACTACACGCGACATCTTGGCATCCCAACCATCCTCTAGCGTCTCCAGTTGTTTTCTCCAGGACTTGACAGCGCTGCCCAGCGGCTTCACATTGTCGTGTCATGTCTGCTAACGCCGTGTGAACGGTACCCATTCTGCTGTCAATGATTCGACCGACCATCACTTCTGCTGCTTTCATGACGGGACTATCGATAGTTGTCAGCGTTTCGCTGTTGCTAGCGGCCGTGGGTGCTTGGGACCCACGTCTGCCGACTCCAGAGGATGCATTGACACTCCCAGCAGTCATCGCCTCGGGACGAGGTTGCTGTCAATGGGATATCGCAGACATGGAGCATACCAGTCCCGTTTTGACCGAGTAGGTCCACCGCCACTCTGCCTTGCTCCGCTGATTCAAACGTCACGACGGCAGATCAGCTGCGGCTTCTGTTTACCCGGATGTGCTTTGTTTGAAATCCATTGCGCTCAAAAGCCTCCTTTAGAAACAACCGCCTTCACCTCACCCGTCACACCGTACCCATTTACTCGCTTCGAATTGCGTACTTCTCGTTCTGGCTTCGTCAGTCGAACTAACGCGTCGCGATGAATATCCCACTCCATGTTCTATACGAGGCTCAGGGAAAATGTATCTGTCGGATTATCTCGCCTGAGGAGGCGACGGTGTGCTGCCAGCAGGTATTAATAGTTCCTGTAGACTGTGTTGGCTTCCGCTGGGCTAGGGAAGTATAACCGGTACGAGTACACCAACGGAGTTGCCTTGGCAGCATAACGCATGCAGGCAATTGGTGCCCAACGCTGTTTTCGTCCATGCACATCGAATGCAAAACGACCAGGCAGTCAGCCCCCCTGCTAAAGTGCCGTGCGTAATTGGGTCGGTGAGACGTAATTCCCGTTACGATACTCGAGATCATTCAAGGCAAGGTGATACCTGAAACTAAGTGTACGCTGGCTGCATCCAGATCATGGTCACCTTATCTCCGGTTGGAATAAGAATGTATCCTCTTTTCAACAGTTACCAGAGTGCACAGTCCTGTTTAACCGGGCTCCTTTTGAGGTACTGCTGATCTTTCACATCCATGAAACGTTCTCTGTCTTTGAAATCAACACCGTTCGTGGTGCCGTTATCGAGGATCTCGGGCGGAAAGTCGAGATGCTGCCAGGCACAGTCATCGAAAACTGGCACAGACTTTTCATTCATCGAAAAGCATACCTGTGTATTGGGCTGGGCAAATCCCCGCTCTATTTCCGCCCACACATCGTCGGATAGTTCTGTTAGCAGCTCTCTCTCTCCCTGCTTCGCGATCTTCGTGCTCTGATTTCGCCGGCGCCATCCGACAATCTCCGTCTTGAGATGAGAGAACCCGCATCCGCTTACTGCCGACAGCTTGTTCTTCTCGGGGCCATAGTGACTGCCTTCCGCCGCCGTCGCGTTGTTCCATACTTTTTCAAGCCACGCCAACTATCTTCAGGCGTGTGCTTTACCTGCTGGGACCTTGGTCGACCCGACAGCGACGTGTTCTTGCTCCTGGTTTACCTCGGTGATCGTCACGTGGTGTCGTCCTCCTCCACCGGCTTGGCCATCACTACGTGGTGAACTGCGTTCATGATCATTAGACTCCATGCTGGGGGGACGTCGTCCGTCCGTAGGCTGCTGCATACAGGAAGTAAGACAAAAAAATCTTCACTGGCTGGATTCGGTGGAGAGTCTTCTGCTACGGAGCTGTTGCTCCCGGACACTTAAGGCCACTGCATGACGCGACACTTGCGCAATAGGCGACGAAAAAGATTGTCCTGATCCGCTATAAACGCCTCCGAGACGCTGTCACTTTGAATGCCCAGCAGCTCGAGGCATTCAATATCTTGAAAACGAAGCTCACATCTCCACCTGTTCTCGCTGACTCCGATTTCTTCGAGCCGTTCCATGTGAATGTTTACGCCTCGGACTTCGCGGTAGGAGGATGCCTGTTTCAACTTGATGAAAACGGCAACGAAAATGTGATAGCTTTTGGTGGTCGTAAACTATCGAAGCCAGAAATGGGATATCCGACACGCTAGAAGGAGTTGCTAGCTGCTATCTACGCGATGCGTACATGGAAGGTATATCTTTTGTATCATCCATTCTATTTAAACACAGATCACCACACTGTCGAGAGCATCTTGCAGCAGAAAACGTGTTCCCAACGTCTGTCTCTGTGGCTGAACGAGCTCGTCCTGTTCCAACCGATGTTCAAGTGGGTGCTAGGAAACCAATGTTATCACGGACGCAATCTCACGCCGCCAGGACTGGAACGATGGGACAGCCCGATCCATCATCCTCTCGTCGCTCATTCATGCGACGTCGGACGCAACGCACCCACCAGACGCCAAGGCCAAAATCTTCCACCCCAATGCCCAGGTGACCGGCATCCATCAAGCGTGTCGCTCTGGATACATAGGAGACCGATATTTTGGACTGATCGTGCGAGGCCTGTGTGATGGTCTCCAAACAAGACTCGCCGACTTCGTCGCTTTACTTTGAGTGACGGACTTTTAATTTTCTAGTTGTGCTACAACTCACCTCCCCGCCTCTGCGTTCCTGATGCCCCAGGTCTGCGGAAAATTCTACTTTTCGAGGAGCATGACGTTCCAACACGTGGTTACCCTGACCAAGTCAAATCCTGCTCCTTCTGCTTGATAAATATTACTTGGAAGGGCATAGCGCAATCGGTGGGTCACTGCATCAGTTAAGGGTGGATTAAAAGCGCGTAGTTAAGGGATGACCTCCGAGTGCATCTCCGATTCGGATTAGTGCCAAGTGTTGTTTAATACAAGGATCACCTGGGCGTCGGAATTAAGACTTACGAAATAAATGGAGTCTCCGTTAGTTAAATGGGAAAGCACTGTATAAAGCTCGACTACAGAAGAACATGCAACACTAAACCACAGAGGAAGCCCCACCATTCCTGTATCCGCACCAACTATTTAATCTGCGTCTCGACCATGATATTGACACCTAGTCAGGAACACACTCGGCGAACAATTCCTGCAGCCCCATGTTTAAGGACATACCGTTTGACATACGGATCGTCGGTCTCGTCCCACGAATTGACCTGCCGAAGTAGAT